>CM037033.1:85310252-85612415 GCA_020882235.1 Schizaphis graminum | reverse complement strand
AAGATATAGGTTGTGATGAAATAATATAGACAAAATATTTCTAAGTGTTTATTAAAATTGAATGAAAAATATTCTAAGTCCAAATTATTAAATTAATTGGAAAATAAACTAAGTCCAAATGAACGATTTCTGGTGTAATGTGACGTGAAGGAGCTTGCGCTAACTCTGGAAAATCACGTCTGCGGGAGTCCTCTTCTGGGCCCCCTTATATAGTCAGTGTCCCCTGATCTCCTACCCAGGTCCCTTCTGGCCTATTCGTAATCAGGTCATTCGCTTCTCGCGTATTACTCATTTCAGAGGATGCGCGTGCGATGATGACGCCCGAAGACCATCCGCTCTTTCAGGACGCGCGTGCATTATGACGTCCGGTGACCATCCGCCTACGCATGTGATCAACCGCAAATGTCGTATCCGAGTTCTCAGAACTCGCGATATGATTAACATTATATTTAAAATATATAATTGTGCGCCTATGGTTGGGTTAGGTTTAACGCATCAATACGTTTATTTGTTTCCCCATACTGGGATTTAGTGTCAAAAGTTGTTTTATTATTATTGTTTTTCAGGCCTAGTTAAACACCGTTGTGGTACGATGGCTACACACCTCATATTGTTTGGTAGTATGTTCTTTCCTACGTCTTTTATTAATATTCATGGGCGATTGTTATCTTAAATAGTTAAGCCTACAATGTGTTGCCCCCTTATGGGTATAGGACATCAGAGCACGTAGCAATGCTAAGAGAATCTTCATCGTAAAGATTCATTTTTTTATTTTCTAAAAATTAAATTAAAATAAGCATTTATTTTATTATTTATATTATATTAATGGTATTCTAATTTTGGAATTAGAAAATACTAACTAAATACTTTGGGTGGTGTTAACAAACTTCTTTCTTTTAATAATTTAGATTTAGATTTTTTAGGGGAAGGTGAAGGTGAGCTTTCTACCACTTTAGCTCGTTGTTTACGTGTTTCTTTTAGTTCTACTTCAGATAAACCAGATGATTCTTGGGCAATATTTGCTTTCCGTTTTGCTTCTTCATAAGAATCTGTAGATAAATTTAAATAAATAATATATTTTATCAGGTATGTGGATTATACTTATTTTTAGTATTGAGGAATTTAAGAATTTTGACTGGAAAAAATAGTAAATATACAAAATAAAAGTTAGTTAATGTAGCTAATTTTTAAATTCACAGTTAATTTAAATTTTAAAAAATGGAATAAAATTTAGTCATCATATAGATTTATAGATTATAGTTCAAAATATAATTACCAGACATAGAACCAAGTTTTCTAGCATTTAACCATTTAAATTCCAATTTATTGGGTAGTGTTCTTTTTTGAATAGCCCGAACTGCATTTACAGTTTTATTTGGCCATGCACAAGTACCATCATTATACCATGTACTTGGTACAGCCTCGACACTATTGTCTTTTGTAAAATGGACGACGACCCGAGTTTAGGAAAAAAAAGCAAGTGAATAAAAAGCAAAGGAAAAAAAAGCAAGTAAAAAAAAGCAAGTGAAAAAAAAGCATATGGAAAAAAAAGCAAATTGAAAAAAAAGCGAATGAAAAAAAAGCATATGGAAAAAAAGCGTATGGAAAAGAAAGCAAAAATAAATTATTATTATTATAGGTATAAATTATTACAAATAGTTTGTAAAAAAAACAAAAATCAAAGCAAACTAATTAATTAATTAATTAAATATATTAATATATTATGTATATAATATTTTAATAAGTCATAAGTGTATAACATTTTACTATATAAATTGATAAATAATTATTACAAATAGTTAAAAAAAAAAAATCAAACAAATTTATTTATTAAAATATATATGAAAATATGCAAGAAAAGTTATTTTTACTGTGTACAAAATATAATAATAATAATAATAATGATAATTATATCGAACATTTCTTAAACGCCATAGCCTATCATATACGTTTTAAATAAATAAATTTGTTTGATTTTTTTTTTTTAACTATTTGTAATAATTATTTATCAATTTTTATAGTAAAATGTTATACACTTATGACTTATTAAAATATTATATACATAATATATTAATATATTTAATTAATTAATTAATTAGTTTGCTTTGATTTTTTTTTTTTTTTACAAACTATTTGTAATAATTTATACCTATAATAATAATAATTTATTTTTGCTTTTTTTCCATATGCTTTTTTTTCATTTGCTTTTTTTTCAATTTGCTTTTTTTTCCATATGCTTTTTTTTCACTTGCTTTTTTTTACTTGCTTTTTTTTCCTTTGCTTTTTATTCACTTGCTTTTTTTTCCTAACCCCCGACGACCCACATACTATAGGTATACAATACACATACATAGAAAAAACAACAAAATCTGATTGATATTTTAAAATAAATTATTTGTTTTAGCACATTGTCTAAATCATATATTTAACTAACCATACCATATCATTACATTAAATAGCAATTATTGGTTAAGTATTAAGGTTATATCAAACCTGACAGCAAAACAACCAAACTGCGTGTCGTATTCAATGCCTCAGCCCGTACGGTAACTGGTGTCTCTCTAAATGAGAGTTTGTATACAGGTCCAAAGTTGCAACCAGATATCCAAATTGTACTGCTACGCTCTCGTCTGTGGAAATATCTTTTTATTGCTGACATCAAACAGATGTACCGCCAAATCTTAGTTCAACCGGTAGATCGAGACTATTTGCGAATACTATGACGTTTTTCTCCCTCATCTCCTGTTGATGAATACCGAATCTGTACTGTTACGTATGGTACTTCCGCAGCACCTTTTCAAGCTCTGCGAACAATTCGTTATCTTGCTAGCCTAGACGGCGCTACTTGGCCGGTCGCCGCAAACGTGTTACTCAACGATACTTTTGTTGATGACATTCTAACTGGCGCGAACTCAGAAGAAGCCGCTCTCCAATGTCAAAACCAACTAATAAACCTTTGTTCACTCGCCCAATTTGAGCTCCGCAAATGGGCCAGTAACAATGTACAAATTTTGGAAACGGTCCCACCAGAAGCTCGTGCCATGTCCGTCTCAGTTTTGTTTAACACTGGTGAGCTTGCCGATTTAAAGGTCTTAGGTTTAAAATGGGATCCATCAGCCGACACTTTTTCGTTTAAAGCCCAACCGTCGTTAACTACACCCACCAAACGAACTGTTCTGTCCGACATTGCTCGTGTGTTCGACCCCTTAGGACTGTTGTCCCCTATGACGTTTTTTACAAAACACGTTATGCAGCAACTGTGGACCTGTGGTCTCACTTGGGATGATCCAGTCCCTCCTAATATTGCTTCACTGTGGGCCCGATATCAGTCCGAACTGCAACCAGTTGAAAACATCCTAATTCCTCGTCGTATTACCTATGATCATGCTAGTTCCTTACAACTTCATGCTTTCTCCGACAGCTCTGAGAAAGGTTATACCGCGGCAGTATATCTCCGTGTGGAGACAGCCACAACAGTACACTGCAATCTCATAGCCGGCAAATCAAAAGTAGCCCCTCTCAAGCGGTCCACCATTCCCCGTCTGGAACTTTGTGGTGCCGTACTAGCTTCGAAGCTCCTTCGGTTTGTTGCTGATGCCTTTAAAGATCGTATAACCATTGATGAACTACATGCCTGGACTGACTCTACCACTGCTCTAGTTTGGATAAGATCACCTCATAGGTGGTCAACGTTTATTGCGAACCGAACCAGTCTGATACACGATCTGACCTCCCCTTCAATCTGGCGCCACGTTCCTACGAAAGAGAATCCAGTAGACTGCGCCTCACGGGGGCTGTTCCCTTCCGAACTTCTCAACCATTCTCTGTGGTGGACGGGACCCTCCTTCTTGCTCAATCCTCCAGAGACATGGTCAAAATTGTTGTTGACTGAGCTG
The DNA here is from genome assembly GCA_020882235.1 of Schizaphis graminum. Lineage (NCBI taxonomy): Eukaryota > Metazoa > Arthropoda > Insecta > Hemiptera > Aphididae > Schizaphis > Schizaphis graminum. The sequence continues at coordinate 85,608,519 of CM037033.1, read as the reverse complement.
GAAGACTATGATGGGCCACCCTCTAATGAAGCGAGAGTACCCACCGTCCTCACCATCACAGTGGACATTCCTATACTTGACTTGTTAACTCGCGTATCTTCTCTACCGAAGATCCTTCGCATAATCGCATATTGTTTTCGATTTTCTAAGCCACGGGTTGACGCCCCACCTACCAATATTATGAACGCCGATGAGCGAGCGCGTGCTTTATCTGCCGTCATCTACTCGGTTCAACGTCAATCCTTTTCCGTCGAAATTGCCGCTCTATCAAACGGTCAATCTTGCTCAAAATCTTTACGACGATTAGACCTGTTTCTTGATTCCAGTGGTCTTCTCAGAGTGGGCGGTCGGCTTCTTAACGCAGATATTCCGTACATTCATAAGCATCCTGCATTGTTGCCCTCCCGTCATCGATTAACTGACCTGAAAACTGATCACAACCATCGTGAATTACACCATCCAGGAGCCATGACACTTCAATCACAATTACAGCGTGAATTTTGGATTTTGTCCGCGAGACTAGCTATTAGGTCTCGGATTCGCTTATGTGTCCCGTGCTTTCACACAAGACCTCAACCAGTTCAACCAAAAATGGCTGCTCTACCTAAATATCGAGTCCAACAGCTAAAACCATTTGCTATCACAGGCGTTGATTATGCTGGACCGATTGCTGTCAAGGGATCCCGTGGTCGAACAGTCTCCAGGAGCTCAGCCTACATTTGTTTATTCGTCTGTACCGTCACGAAAGCTTTACACATCGAGCTCAGCTCTGACCTGTCAACCGAAACCTTCCTGTTAGCATTTACTCGTTTTGCAGCGGGTCGTGGACCAATCAAATAAGTCCATAGTGATAATGGTACTAATTTTGTTGGTGCCGCGAACCTCCTAACTCCATTGCATACCTTCATCGCCTCAGAGAAATACCAAACCAGTGTGCGCAACCATTTGTCGAAAAACCAAATAAGCTGGTTTTTCAACCCTCCTTCCTCTCCTCATTTTGGAGGGCTATGGGAGGCTGGAGTAAAGTCAACCAAGTCTCTAATCTATCGATCCATTGGAACACACCGACTCACTAGTGAAGAGTTAATCACCTTGCTTGCCAAAATTGAGGCCACTCTGAACTCACGGCCTTTGTGTGCCCTAAGCAACGATCCTAAGGACTTAGAAGCTCTAACGCCAAGTCATTTTTTAACACTGGAACCTTCAACTTCTCTTCCCGATCCTTTTTTGGAAAACGTGCCGCTCTCAAAAATGCAACGTTGGCGCTTAGTTGCCGACCTCCACCGTTATTTCTGGACCAGATGGAAGAATGAATATTTGTCCACTCTCCAGTTACGCACAAAATGGTCTGATCACGGAACACCATTGAACGTTGGAGACCTTGTCCTAATAAACGAACCCTCACACCCTTTGTATTGGAGACTCGGACGTATTGTAGAGCTCCATCCTGGAAAAGACGATAAGTCACGCGTTGCTACTGTCCATACTTCATCTGGTATATTAACTAGGCCAGCTGTAAAATTGTGTCCATTGCCTTCATGTTGAAGTTCCTTCAAAGTGGGCGGTGATGTTGGCGCAGAGAATATTTTATCGCGATATGCTAATGAGCACAGAGCGCGGCGACGAGGAACATCTTATCTGTCTGTCCACTTCTCTCCTATCTCCCCCGCATACCACTCCGTCCTTTATGTTATTAAATTGTTTAATTATTATAGTATTATTATACTATCTATGTAAATTGTATATTATTCTCTTTGTTTTTCCTATTATATTAATTAATTATTGGTCGATCTTTGCCATATAAGTTTATTATCATTTTTCGCTGTTGTTTTTTTTCATATCTCTTGTAAAATTATTGTTATTATTATTCAGCGGCCAACGCACTTTTTTTTCTTTATTACTGTATTTCATACGAGATTTTTTTATATACACTCTCTCGCTCTTGCTATTGCAGCAGAGTGTCAAACGTTTTCTTTTTTATTGGTTTTATACTATTGTTATAAGTCGCATTGAGCGCAATAACTTGTACGCTTATTACTATTATTATTATGAAGTGATCGCCTCACGTATAATTGTATTTTTTGAGACCTCTTCATTATGAAGGTCAAATAAAACAGACCTCATAACACGACACCTCTCGTAAGTTTGTTTGATATAATATTACCACCTCATTCACCCGTGCAACATAGCCAACGTCTCCTGACTCCTGTGTGTCGTCATTTCCACCATCACGTCGTCACCATCGCGATTGTCATTGCGTAAGTCCGCCAGCAACTAATACGTTGTGTGAGAGGCCGCCCAGGAGTGTCACCGCATAAGTCCGCCAGCAACCGGGACGTTGTGTGAGAGGCCGCCCAGGTCTTCGAGTTTAACAATCCGTCCGCCTTCTCCGCTGATCAACATCGTACCCGGACTTCCATAGATTAAGGCTAATTTTAAGTTGTGTCCCCAATCTGTACACTCTGTTGTCATTGCACCATATAGAATCGACCACAGAGTCCCTCCCCATAATTAAACTGATGCCTCCTCATTCCCGCGAACTCCACTTCCTTTCCTCGTCGGCGTTCTCATAGGTGCTAATTATATTGCATAGGTATAATATTGTCCGGCGCTCGCAATTTTAGTTGCCTATCCACGCCCCTTAAAATGAGATACATTGAACTCGCTCTCGGACGTTACCGAGTGGTCCTTCGGTTAGCCCATCCAGTTGGGCGCGTACATATACAGTATACAATAACATTATAATGGCCGGTGATTTAAATTCAAAACATATTAATTGGGGCTGCCGTGTCTCAAATCCAAACGGTATTAAACTACAAAAATACATATCTACCTCTGCATGTATAGTATCTGCACCAAGCACACCAACTTATTTTCCTTCGGATATGAATAGACTTCCTGACACACTAAACATTCTAGTAACTAAATCAATTCAATTCAACGTCGCACAAGAATCCCTCTCTGAACTCGATTCATAATCCAGTAATAATACATTTAAATTCTCCATTGCAATTTTATCGCTTAAATGTCTCACTTTTCAAAGGTAAACCAAACTGATGTACTTACTCAGACTATATAAATAATAAATTAATTATTCCAAAAAATATTACTACTGTATAGCAGTAGTAACTGTATTTAGACAAAATTTCCGAACACTTCACCAAAGTCGTTACTAATGCTGCACGGGCGTGCTCGGTTACTTCACCCCAAAATCCAATTCAAAAAAATCACGGTGCATTACCACTGTCCATATTGACTTTAATCCAACAAAAACACATCGCCAGACGCGTTTGGCAAAACCAGAGAAATCTAGCAGCCAAAACAACGTTAAACAAGCTTACTAAACAAGTGCGAACCGCCCTGCAACAATTCCGCATAAATTTATATAGCAATTTCTTGTCAAATATTCATCAAAATGACTCTAGCCTATGGAAAGTCACAAAAAATCTTTTAAGAGACAAATTGCATTCCTTCTCTTTGCACTCCAACTCGTCTCATCATTTCTGACGCGGATAAATGCAAAATTTTTTGGGAAAACCTTTCGAATACTTTCTCCCTGAATCAATACCCACACAACTCTAATTATCTTAGGGTTGTAGATGTTCTGAGATCTCCAAACTTCTCGGTACAAAATTCAATCAATTTTGTTACTCCAGGTGAAATTAAAACAATAATCAAAAGGCTACTTAATAAAAAATCCCCTGGCCACGATAACATCGCGAATCTTATGTACAAAAAACTTCCTAATAAGGCAATTATGTTCATGACTTCTCTGTTTAACTCGCTTCTTCGTCTTGGTCACTTCCCGGAAAACTGGAAAAAAAGCAATCATAATACTCATAAAAAACCCGGGAAAGACATAACAGACCCCGACAGTTACAGAACAATTAGTCTGCTAACTTCGTTATCTAAGATTTTTGAAAAAGTCATCCTTTCGAGACTGCAAAATTATCTAAACTGTACAGACACAATTCAAAATTCCAATTTGGTTTCAAAGCACATCATTCTACTACACAGCAACTCATGCGCATAACTGAACATATAAGCTCTATTGATTGATCATTTAAATTCTGAGCATGGCATGTCGATCAATAAGGAAATTTTACAATTTAATAATATAACAGGTATTTTTTAAAGTTTTTTCACCACAATAATATTTGTTTAAGTCACACTTTTATTCATATTTCAAAGTAATAATAATTTCAAATATTAAAAGTAACTAATGAATTTAGATTCTGAGTTGAGCGATGAATGTATTGATTTTTATTTAATACAGTAAAAATGCTTTGATTTTCTTCATCATATTTTCTGATAGGAAAGTGAATCTAGTTCGTACTTTTGGGTGGTCAAAAGCAAAACAATTTTACGCAAAATCGTCTCCACTCAGAATCGTTTGTTGTATAGATACAATGATATTATATCATTGAATTCAAATTTAATTGACTTTGAATTATATTGGATAAAAAAAATATTATTTATAGAATTTTATAACTGGAAAATGATGCACGAATTAGAAGAAAAGTGTAAATATGTATTTAATACAGGGAAAAAAAATTGTAAAGATGGTAGTAAAAGTAACTATGAATGTTGACGTTCAGGTGCATATAAAGAGAAGGATGAAAAAGAAAGATCCACAAAATCTCAAGGAACTAAAAAAATAAACTATAATTGCACAAGTCATATTATATTATTGGAGCCTTTTGATAAAGAAGAGTCGTGTATTGCAACAGTTTATAGACAACATTATGGACATACAACTAATGAGCTTCAACATTTAGGTATACCAATTAACAAAAAAATGGAAATTGCTTCAAAAATGTCTCAAGGTGTGACATTTGGTAAAATTTTAGACAATATCAGGGATAATATTGATACTAATTTAAAACGAGAAGACTTGGTTACAAGAGTAGATCTTCACAATATAAAACGCAGATATAATTTGGTATTACAAGATGGACAATTACATAAAAACGATTCTACTAGTGTCAATATCTGGGTAGAGCAAATGAAGGAACAGGGAGCAAACAATCCTGTTATATACTATAAAACACAAGGTAAATATTAATAATTAATTTATTAAATTAAATTTAATAATATTTTTTTACGTCTTATTTAGGTGAAACAGATAAAAATGAAATTTTAGATATTAATGATTTTTGTTTAATCGTAATGGATCCTGGACAGTTATTTATGTTACAACAATTTGGTGAAAAAAAAGTAGTTTGTTTAGATGGAACAAACGGACTTAATGGATACGACTTTGAATTGGTAACTTTATTAGTAATCGATGATTACGGGTCCGGATTTCCTTGTTGTTTTATGTTTACTAACTTAAAAGATACAAAAGTTTACACTGTTATGTTTTTCGCAATTAAAACTAGGTCTGGAATAATAAGTCCTAACACTTTCATGACTGACATAGTAGACACATTTTACACAGTGTGGGTAAGAATAATGGGTCCTGTTTCTCATAATATCTTATGTTCTTGGCACGTTGATAAACCTTGGCGTAAAAACTTGAAAAAAATTAAAGGTACTGAAAAACAAAATAAAGTATATAAAAGTTTAAAAGTATTTCAGTCTATCACTGATGAAATAGAGTTCAAACAAGTATTAGATGAATTAGTTTACCAATTGCTGAATGATGTGGACACTAAAGAGTTTGATGATTACTTTAATATTTATTATGTAAACAAAGTTAAATAATGGGCATATAATGACAGAAAAAACTTGGGTGTCAATTGTAATATGCATTTAGAGTCTATGCATAAAACAATCAAGTACCATTATTTAAATGATTGTAAGGTCCAACGTTTGGACAAATGTATTATGGTGCTTAGTCGTTTTACAAGAGACAAAAAAGTGGAGTGAATGGTAAAACTTAAAAAGGGTAAATAGACTTCAAGAATAAATGAAATGAAAAACGACATAACAGAAGTGCGTCTCTAAATCTCAATATAAGCTTTGATAATAATAAATGGAATGTTGAGAGTGAAAACAATAAACATACCTTTTATTCAATAACAAAATGTTTAGATGACATATTATGTTGTCCACTGATTTGCTCGGAGTGTAAAATATGTATTCATTCGTATCAATGCACCTGTCCAGATTATCAAATTAAATCAATAATATGCAAACATATTCATGTTATAGCTATAGATACAACTTCCACGAATACATCAACTGTAGAATTAACACCTGAAAAATATTATCAAACATCAAATATAGGCAAAGAAATGGAAGTACACATAAAAGTATTGAAAATATTAATATTTTATTTAGATAATAACTACCTAAACAGTAATATTTACCTGTTTGTGTAGCTAGTTTACAGCTAGTCCATTTTGTATGTTTTAATATTTGTCTGCTTACATACCCACATATATAATATGTTATGCAATCTTTTACAGGAGATTGGCAGTAATCGTGATCCAAAAGTTCATCAGCTTCTCATGTACCCATATCAGCTATTTTATCTAATCTAGAAGCCAACTTTTTAATTTTGATGGACCTAATCGACTCATCAGCATCAAAAACTTGTTAAATGTCGTCTAGAGTAAGTTTTAGATTTGAGGTAGGGTTAGTTTCTAATATAGTACAATTCCCCGACTTGGGCGGTTTTAAAATTGAGTAAGCTGTTAAAATCTTATATGCTTGTAAAATTGTCGGAGTTGTTGGCGCATCATTTGGTCCAGTAGATTGACGAATCATCCCAAAAAATTGCTAATATTAATAAAACAAAACATTTTTATCATTATATAAGAATATAGCTATTTTATTCACTGAACGCGATTACCATCTCTTAAAAATTGTTTATATAGCTTATACTCTTGTAATTAAAATAAAGTATATCTCAGTGTTAATTGTTAAGTTAACCATGCTAGTATAAATACTTATTATAATAAAATTCGGTAGTTATCACTTGTTAAAATTTACTTTGGTTATTACCTCTAGTTTATCTTGGTTCATCAATCATCTTATTGGATAAAAAATAATGAAACCCGATATCTAATAAATAGTTAGACAACTCTATTGTCGATTTAATTGTAACTCGGAGACCTTCTACAGTCTGTTTAGTTAAAAACTCGGACTCGTTAATCTTTTTTTTCAATAAATTATGTTCCCAATTATCAAGAAATATAAGTTCATTTTCTAAAATCTAATATTAAAATATGTTTTAATTTTTTTAATAAAAAATAGGATTAATATAAATAAATTTTTACTTCAAAATCTTTTGAATATTTTATTATTCCTTCTGCAGGAAATTTTCTATTTAAAACATCAAAGATATCATTAAATAATTTAGTGAAATACTCTGTTTCCTGGAAATTTTTAAGATTTTTTACTTGAACAATTTCCCTATAGGGAACTTGGGTAAGACGAGGACTAGAGGTAAGATGGGACATCGTCATATCATTTAAAATATTGAGTTTTGGGAAAAAATTTTTTTACATAAAATGTGTTATATTGGCCACACTGTAATAATATTATTTCATACCGATGAATTATTGAAGTGGTACGGTACACGGACGTGTTCAATATAACGGCAATAGGCGATGTAATATTTTGGAAACGTCAAATAGCGAATAAGTAAGTAAATAATTATTTATTCTTAATTACTCATTTATAATTTTGAATGGCTAATATTATTAGGTTTTTATTAATGCAAATTAGGTAGAGTTAATTATTATTGTAAATTTAATAGAAACGTTTAGTTAAAATATTACTGTTTGAGGTAAGATGGGAAAAATGCAATGGGGCAAGATGAAGACATGTCCCATATTATCTCAATTAATTTTTTTAAATATTATACTAGTTTAATACGTTTAATTTAATCATTCCATTTTGTTTAATAATGATATTTTTAAACAAATATAAGTCATTATACAATTACCTAAGTAACCAACTTTATAATATTATAGATATTATATTAACATAAACAATAGATATAATATTTAATTTCTTATCATTTTAAAGAAAGTCTTTTTAATTAATTTATAAATCATGTTTTTATGAATTAACAAATCATTTAATTTTTAGATATGCCACGTTCAAGAGTAAGAGTTTCAAAACGCCAAAATTGGGATTCAGAAAATATGAGGATTGCTGTGAAAGAAGTAATGGAAAAACATATGACTTTACGAAATGCCTGTATTCAATTTGATGTACCTAAAAGCACTCTAGAAAGAAAGGTTAGATACAATCATACTATATTATTTACCTATCTATTTTTTATTTAATATAATAAATTATTATTTAATAATAATATAATATAATATAAAATATATATAATATAATATAATAAGTATATATATTATATACCTATTAAATACATTTAATGTTTTTTAGATTAAACAAAAAAACTTAGATCCTAGTTATGACACTGGGAACAAGGTAGCATTAGGTCCAATATCTAAAGTGTTTTCAAGTACTGAAGAAACCGAACTAGTATCCTATCTTCAACTTATGGAAGGACGCTTATTTGGATTAAGTTCAATAGATTTAAGAAAGATTGCATATCAACTTGCTGTTAAAAATAATAAGAAAAACAATTTTTCACAAAAAAAAGAAATGGCTGGTTATGATTGGTACAGATGCTTTATGGCAAGACATCCTGAACTATCACCCAGGAAACCAGAAGCCACTTCAATTGCAAGAGCTATGGGTTTCAATAGAGTTGTTGTAAGTCAGTTTTATGAGCTTCTTGGAGGGTTATTAGAAACATATAAATTTAGTGCTGACTGTATTTATAACTGTGATGAAACCGGTATCTCTTCTGTGCCTAAATGTAAATCAAAAATTATTGCTTCTAAAGGAAGGAAGCAAGTAGGCGCAGTGACTTCAGCAGAGCGTGGTGAGACTATTACTGTTGAAATATGCATGAGTGCGGCAGGTTCTTTTATGCCACCACTTTTTGTTTTCCCTAGACAAAGGCATAACTTGGAATTTATGCGAAATGCTCCTCCTGGATCATTTGCTGAGTTTCATAAATCTGGATGGATGCAGAAAGAAATTTTTGAACGCTGGTTAGAAAAGTTCATAATTTTTACTAATGCTTCAAAAGATAGACCAGTTTTACTCATACTAGATGGACATTCAACACATACGAAGAGTATTGAATTAATTCAAATGGCTCGTGACAATGGAGTTATACTTTTATGTTTCCCACCTCATTGCACTCATAAAATACAACCACTAGATGTAGGGTTTATGAAACCTTTAAGTACATTTTATGATAAAGAAGCTACTAATTGGCTTCGCACAAATGGAGGTAATGTCATAACAGTCAAACAAGTTGCTGACATTTTTGGATTAGCCTATATTAAAGCTACTTCTATGTCAACTGCTATCAATGCATTTAAGAATACAGGAATATGGCCATTAAATCCTGATGTTTTTACTGATGTAGATTTTATGGCTGCTGAAACGACAAACATTGATGAAGAAATATTTAATAATATTGAAAATGTTTCTTTAAGCATTAATCAAAACGATGCAATGGATAACCTGCAAATAGAAAATTTGGAAATCATGCAAATAGAAAACATTGAAATAGAACTGTTAGAAGATATCCAAATAGAAATGTTAGATGATATTCAACTTAAATCTTATGTAAATCCAGAAACTATATCAACACCAAAAACAAATAAGCCGGTTCCAACAACTAGTTTTGAAAAAGTATCTCCTAAAGATACAATGCCTGTGCCTCAACAATCTATTGAAATTAAGCAAAGAAAAAGAAAAAAATATTCGACGTGGTAAAACTGTAATTTTAACAAGTTTTCCATACAAAAACGATTTGCAAAATCAAAAGGACAAAGCCAAACAGAAATGTGTGAAGAAAAATTTATTTCCTAAAAAAAATAAGACTGCAACCAAAACTAAGAAAAGAAAGACTGAAAAAAAAAAGTCATCTGATGAAAATGATGATGAATGCTGCCTGTATTGTGGAGAACCATACTCAACTTCAAACGAAGGCTGGGTACAGTGTAGGGTATGTGACAAATGGGCGCATTGCTCATGTGCAGGGGAAGATGACAGTGAAAAAGTATTATACCATATTTGTGATATTTGTAAACAAGATACCTGATACCTAATTTTAAGTATTATTAAATGATTATGTTTGTAATTTTATATATTTGAAAAGTTAAATATTTATGTTTGTAATTTTATATATTTTAAAAAGTTGAATAATAATGTTATGTTTTGTTTTGTTTTGTTTTGTTATAATATAATTCAGATTTGTTAGTGTTTTATGATTATAAATTTATATGAAAATAGCTACATTTGATATTTTATACATATGACTATTGACTCTCCTTTTTCTGATAAATGTTGATGTATCTACATCAAATTAACATGTTGGATGTATATTTGGGTTCATAAAAAAACAATAACAATAACAATGTGTTATTACCAATATGATATGAAATAAATGTGAATTTTTATAAATTTAGACCTATGTCTCATCTTACCCTGCCCATGTCTCATCTTACCTTCACTATGGTCCATGATGGGACAAAACCTAACTTTAAGTTAAGGTCAAATATATGCATAATGAATAATTATATAACAAAACTGATGGAAAATTTAGAAATTACATATCATTTTACATTAGGTAAATGAATATCTTTGTTTTATTAATGAAATAAATAAACAACTAATTAAATGCAATTAAAGTTATGTGTCCCATCTTACCCAAGTTTCCAACTGAAACTGAATTGCTAAACACCTACATTTCATAGAACGATATCTCTTATTATGTTTTAAAAAGCAATACTTGTCTTTAAGATTCTGAACGGAGTGATGACTGTATTGATTTTACAATGATGTGTGTTTTTTTTTTTGTGTCTGACGACAACATTTGAAGCAGTAATAATGCTCCAATTTTTGACTTCAGCCCCTCTTTGAATAGGAAAATTCATCTAGTTGGTACTTTGGGGGGTCGAAAGTAAACATTTTCAAATAGTTTTCAAAAAAATCGAGAAAAACAAAAAAAAATGACAGAAAAACGGCAATTTTACGAAAAACCACTTTTCGACAAAATCGATTTTTTGATTTTGCTGTAACTTAAAAACAAATTATTGTAAATACTTAAAATTTTTACCGAATGTTTATATTATGGTTATCTCTTTACAGTTAAATTTTCAAAATATTTTGACCATTTTTAAGCTACTTACAGACAATTGAAATTTTCGAATTTTCTAAGTTTTTTTTCTTCAAATGCTAATAAAAATTTTTTGGGTGGCCAGAAAATCTTGAAAATTTAATACAAGGTTTCTTATAAGTTGTTCTTAAAGTGATAATAAAAAATCCGAAATCGTTAGTCACAATTTTTTTTATAAGTGCTTAAAGTTCGAATTTATACGAAATATGTCAAAATTTAAACTAAATTTCATACGCTCATTATGCGTATGTTGGCCAAATACATTTTTTATTAATAAACAGATACAATAAAAGGTTAAAATCTAGTTTAGGGGCCAAGCGATTTTTTGAATTTTTTATCGAAACTCATGTATCTCATCGAGTTAAGAACGATGGTGCAATCAGAATTTGTCGCTCTCATTTAGTTTCGAAGTTATGGCTTTCCAAAGTTTTCGATTTTACGTTTATACGTATGCGCGCAACATAACTATAATGATGCGCGGAGGACCATTTTTGTTATTTTTTTGTACTTACGTATACAGTGCACCTTTTGAAACTTATGTAGTTATGTAGTATGTACCCTGTGACCTACTTGAGGTGGTGTTGCATAGCAAGTCGGGGGATATTTTCGATTTGCGGAGCGTAGCGCAATTTTACGAAAAACCACTTTTCGACAAAATCGATTTTTTGATTTTGCTGTAACTCAAAAACGAATCATTGTAAATACTTGTGATTTTCAAAAAATGTTTATATTATAGTTATATCTTTACAGTTAAATTTTCAAAATATTTTGACCATTTTTAAGCTACTTATAGACAATTGAAATTTTCGACTTTTCTTAGTTTTTTTTTTCAAATGCCGAAAAAAATTTTTTGGGTGGCCAAAAAATTTATTCTTTGGCCATTTTTTTACCAATTACCGTTATAACTATTAACTTATAGTGTGTAGTAAGTAATACATTAACTATTTAAATTTGTTTAAGATTTAAATGTCGAACTGCCTATTTACACTCCACCATGAACGGTAAATGTGTCTTCTGGCTCTGAAATTGTTGGAGATTCTTGTGAACGATCTGTCCAATATCAACTTGATGATACGCAGATCTGGAATACATCTATTAGACACTTCATTCGTCAACATTGATTTAATAGGTATGATTCCTATATTATATAATTGATTTTCTTTTAACCAAGTGTAATCTATTTTTTTTTTTATTATTATTTAATACAATTTGTATTTGTTTTTTTTTTTTATTATTATTCAAATCAATTAGTAAGTGTGCAGTTGATACTACTTACTGTTTAATATTTATGATTATAATTACATAATATTGTATTACTGAATAATATGCATTGTAAATTAATTTTTTACCAACTTTACCATTGATTATTATATTGTTATGTATACCTACCTAATCAATGATATTATTATTAATTGTTATTTAAAGTATTATTTATGTATTATAATTATGTTATGTTCCTACAAGGTTTATAGATTATACAGGTTGCCTCAATCCGAAATTCTGAAAAAGAAGGAGTGGGGAATTCTATTTCGTGACGTCATTGTCGTACAGCGCGCGGCGTACATAAACATACTACACTTTACCAAAGTACAGATTACACACAATATTATGAAAAAAGTCCCCGATAAAAAAAATCAGTTGCATATTATATAAAAATATGTAAAATATTAAATTATATTAAATTAATTGATCTGCAGATTTATTTTCATAAAAACGTAAACACAAAGTGTTCAATGGGGAACTTCAAATAACAAATTTATTAAAAATGTTTTAAAAAAGTAAATCTTATACAATAATATTATTTAAAAAATATAAAAATTTATTTATTCATTTATAAATGAATTCTTTCCTATATTTTGACGTATTTATTTTGAAAAAATAGGAATATCTGCAGATTTATCTTCATCAAAACGTTGACATAAGGCGTTTAATCGAACTTCATAATACATTTATTAAAAATTATAAAAAATGTATATCTTATATAATAATATTATTTAAAGAATAAAAAAATGTATTCTATCAGTTATAAAAGATCTCTTTCTTATATTTCGACGTATTTGTTTTAAAAAATTAGGAATATCTACAGATTTATCTTCATCAAAACGGACAAAACGTTGACATAAAAATATAAAATGTTCAATCGAACTTCATAATAAATGTATTAAAAATTTTGAAAATGTACATGTATTAGCAGCATGACAATGTTCTTGTTCAAAACGTATGTTTTTTTACGGTTCAAATCGGTAATTAATGCACATTGCATTGATGAACTTTTTGAACATTTTTATCGAATGATAGTATGATACTTTGGCATTCATTGTATATAGTAAAAGTATACTCGTGTAGGTAATGCAAGCGTACAAATCGAAACTAATACGAAACTAGAAACGTACAATAGGAACCTGTAAATGATCAGCGTGTGTGAAACTGTCAAATTATAGCTTATAATATGTCAATTAATTGTCAATTGTCATATACTATCTACAGATAAGATTTGTCAACCCAATTTATTAAAGTTTCTTATATAGTAGAAATATCGTTTTATTTATAATGAAACGGGAGACTTTTTTACCTGTGACTTTTTCTGTTTACCATTATACACATAGTTCAATAGTTGTTAATGTTTCTCTGTGCATTTTTTAGATTCTGAACGGAGTGATGAATGTATTGATTTTACAATGATGTGTGTTTTTTTTTAAAATACATTCAAATTTAATGATTAAATTATAATTTATAATACAACAATACATTTGTTTATAATTTTACAGTAGCGAATAATAAGCAGAAATATTTTTACATGTATTAATATTTAATATTTCAATTATAACTACACAGAAAAATATATTTATTTATAATAAAAAAAGTTTTAGTTTAAAAAAGTTAAAAGTCATTAGTTTTTTAGATTCTGAACGGAGTATTGATTTTACAATGATGTGTGTTTTTTTTTTTTTATTATTTTTTTTTTTTTGTGTCTGACGACAACATTTGGAGCAGTAAAAATTTTGGACTTCAGCCCCTCTTTGAAAAGGAAATTGAATCTAGTTGGTACTTTGGGGGGTCAAAAGTTAAAAATTTTCAATATTATTTAAGTGAGTCGGGAAAAACCCTAAAAAAATTACAGAAAAACGGGAATTTTTACGAAAACCAGTTTTTGACAAAATCGAATTATTTATTTTGCTATAACTCGAAAACTCATCGATGTAAACACTTGAAATTTTCATCAAGTGTTTAAATTAGCGTTCTCCATACACAGTTAAATTTTCAAAGAATTTAGATTTTTTTTGAGCTATTTATAGACAATTGAAATTTTTAATTTTTTTTAGTATTTTTTTTTAAAATAACGATAAAAATTTTTTGGCCAGTCAAAAAATCTTGAAAATTTAATGCAAGGTTTCTTATAAGTTGTTCTTAAAGTGATAAAAAAAATCCGAAATCGTTAGTCACAATTTTTTTTTATAAGTGCTTAAAGTTCGAATTTATACGAAATATGTCAAAATTGCGAAAATTTGCAAGTAATTTTGTGGTTGAAAAATCGTAAAATTTTTTTCTTTTATAACTAAGTTTTGAAAATTTGGTACAAGGTTTTCCATAAATTTTTCTTCAATTATCTGTAAAAAAAACTCGATCGGATTCAGACAAAAAATTTTATGAGTGTTTGAAATTTAAATTTTTACAAAACCACGTTAAATAACGGTTTAGCCTCAAACGATTTTAGATTCTGAACGGAGTGATGAATGTATTGATTTTACAATGATGTGTGTTTTTTTTTTTTTGTTTTTTTTTTTGTTTTTGTGTCTGTGTACAGCATAACTAGTCGAAATAATGTTTCAATTTCAAACTATGGGGGAGGTTTCCGATGTAAAGTTTTCAAAAAAATCGAGAAAAACAAAAAAAAAGTGACAGAAAAACGGGAATTTTTACGCAAAACCAGTTTTCGACAAAATCGAATTATTTATTTTGCTATAACTCAAAAACTAATCGATGTAAACACTTGAAATTTTCATCAAGTGTTTAAATTAGCGTTCTCCATACACAGTTAATTTTTCAAAGAATTTTGACTTTTTTTGAGCTATTTATAGACAATTAAAATTTTTAATTTTTTTTAGTATTTTTTTTTAAAATAACGATAAAATTTTTTTAGCCGGCCAGAAAATCTTGAAAATTGAATACAAGGTTTCTTATGTTTATATTATAGTTATATCTTTACAGTTAAATTTTCAAAATATTTTGACCATTTTTAAGCTACTTATAGACAATTGAAATTTTCGACTTTTCTTAGTTTTTTTTTTCAAATGCCGAAAAAAATTTTTTGGGTGGCCAAAAAATTTATTCTTTGGCCATTTTTTTACCAATTACCGTTATAACTATTAACTTATAGTGTGTAGTAAGTAATACATTAACTATTTAAATTTGTTTAAGATTTAAATGTCGAACTGCCTATTTACACTCCACCATGAACGGTAAATGTGTCTTCTGGCTCTGAAATTGTTGGAGATTCTTGTGAACGATCTGTCCAATATCAACTTGATGATACGCAGATCTGGAATACATCTATTAGACACTTCATTCGTCAACATTGATTTAATAGGTATGATTCCTATATTATATAATTGATTTTCTTTTAACCAAGTGTAATCTATTTTTTTTTTTATTATTATTTAATACAATTTGTATTTGTTTTTTTTTTTTATTATTATTCAAATCAATTAGTAAGTGTGCAGTTGATACTACTTACTGTTTAATATTTATGATTATAATTACATAATATTGTATTACTGAATAATATGCATTGTAAATTAATTTTTTACCAACTTTACCATTGATTATTATATTGTTATGTATACCTACCTAATCAATGATATTATTATTAATTGTTATTTAAAGTATTATTTATGTATTATAATTATGTTATGTTCCTACAAGGTTTATAGATTATACAGGTTGCCTCAATCCGAAATTCTGAAAAAGAAGGAGTGGGGAATTCTATTTCGTGACGTCATTGTCGTACAGCGCGCGGCGTACATAAACATACTACACTTTACCAAAGTACAGATTACACACAATATTATGAAAAAAGTCCCCGATAAAAAAAATCAGTTGCATATTATATAAAAATATGTAAAATATTAAATTATATTAAATTAATTGATCTGCAGATTTATTTTCATAAAAACGTAAACACAAAGTGTTCAATGGGGAACTTCAAATAACAAATTTATTAAAAATGTTTTAAAAAAGTAAATCTTATACAATAATATTATTTAAAAAATATAAAAATTTATTTATTCATTTATAAATGAATTCTTTCCTATATTTTGACGTATTTATTTTGAAAAAATAGGAATATCTGCAGATTTATCTTCATCAAAACGTTGACATAAGGCGTTTAATCGAACTTCATAATACATTTATTAAAAATTATAAAAAATGTATATCTTATATAATAATATTATTTAAAGAATAAAAAAATGTATTCTATCAGTTATAAAAGATCTCTTTCTTATATTTCGACGTATTTGTTTTAAAAAATTAGGAATATCTACAGATTTATCTTCATCAAAACGGACAAAACGTTGACATAAAAATATAAAATGTTCAATCGAACTTCATAATAAATGTATTAAAAATTTTGAAAATGTACATGTATTAGCAGCATGACAATGTTCTTGTTCAAAACGTATGTTTTTTTACGGTTCAAATCGGTAATTAATGCACATTGCATTGATGAACTTTTTGAACATTTTTATCGAATGATAGTATGATACTTTGGCATTCATTGTATATAGTAAAAGTATACTCGTGTAGGTAATGCAAGCGTACAAATCGAAACTAATACGAAACTAGAAACGTACAATAGGAACCTGTAAATGATCAGCGTGTGTGAAACTGTCAAATTATAGCTTATAATATGTCAATTAATTGTCAATTGTCATATACTATCTACAGATAAGATTTGTCAACCCAATTTATTAAAGTTTCTTATATAGTAGAAATATCGTTTTATTTATAATGAAACGGGAGACTTTTTTACCTGTGACTTTTTCTGTTTACCATTATACACATAGTTCAATAGTTGTTAATGTTTCTCTGTGCATTTTTTAGATTCTGAACGGAGTGATGAATGTATTGATTTTACAATGATGTGTGTTTTTTTTTAAAATACATTCAAATTTAATGATTAAATTATAATTTATAATACAACAATACATTTGTTTATAATTTTACAGTAGCGAATAATAAGCAGAAATATTTTTACATGTATTAATATTTAATATTTCAATTATAACTACACAGAAAAATATATTTATTTATAATAAAAAAAGTTTTAGTTTAAAAAAGTTAAAAGTCATTAGTTTTTTAGATTCTGAACGGAGTATTGATTTTACAATGATGTGTGTTTTTTTTTTTTTATTATTTTTTTTTTTTTTGTGTCTGACGACAACATTTGGAGCAGTAAAAATTTTGGACTTCAGCCCCTCTTTGAAAAGGAAATTGAATCTAGTTGGTACTTTGGGGGGTCAAAAGTTAAAAATTTTCAATATTATTTAAGTGAGTCGGGAAAAACCCTAAAAAAATTACAGAAAAACGGGAATTTTTACGAAAACCAGTTTTTGACAAAATCGAATTATTTATTTTGCTATAACTCGAAAACTCATCGATGTAAACACTTGAAATTTTCATCAAGTGTTTAAATTAGCGTTCTCCATACACAGTTAAATTTTCAAAGAATTTAGATTTTTTTTGAGCTATTTATAGACAATTGAAATTTTTAATTTTTTTTAGTATTTTTTTTTAAAATAACGATAAAAATTTTTTGGCCAGTCAAAAAATCTTGAAAATTTAATGCAAGGTTTCTTATAAGTTGTTCTTAAAGTGATAAAAAAAATCCGAAATCGTTAGTCACAATTTTTTTTTATAAGTGCTTAAAGTTCGAATTTATACGAAATATGTCAAAATTGCGAAAATTTGCAAGTAATTTTGTGGTTGAAAAATCGTAAAATTTTTTTCTTTTATAACTAAGTTTTGAAAATTTGGTACAAGGTTTTCCATAAATTTTTCTTCAATTATCTGTAAAAAAAACTCGATCGGATTCAGACAAAAAATTTTATGAGTGTTTGAAATTTAAATTTTTACAAAACCACGTTAAATAACGGTTTAGCCTCAAACGATTTTAGATTCTGAACGGAGTGATGAATGTATTGATTTTACAATGATGTGTGTTTTTTTTTTTTTGTTTTTTTTTTTGTTTTTGTGTCTGTGTACAGCATAACTAGTCGAAATAATGTTTCAATTTCAAACTATGGGGGAGGTTTCCGATGTAAAGTTTTCAAAAAAATCGAGAAAAACAAAAAAAAAGTGACAGAAAAACGGGAATTTTTACGCAAAACCAGTTTTCGACAAAATCGAATTATTTATTTTGCTATAACTCAAAAACTAATCGATGTAAACACTTGAAATTTTCATCAAGTGTTTAAATTAGCGTTCTCCATACACAGTTAATTTTTCAAAGAATTTTGACTTTTTTTGAGCTATTTATAGACAATTAAAATTTTTAATTTTTTTTAGTATTTTTTTTTAAAATAACGATAAAATTTTTTTAGCCGGCCAGAAAATCTTGAAAATTGAATACAAGGTTTCTTATAAGTAGTTCTTAAAGTGATAAAAAAAATTTAGCTGGGACACATGACTTGTTCAACTCTCATTCGAAAATTATAAAAATACATAGGCACAATTTTTTTTTATTACTATTTCAAGTTCAAATATTGACAAAAATTCGTCAAAATCATGAATATTTTTGATTATTTGGTTGTTGAAAATTTATAAATATTTTACTATCAAAAGCTAAGAATTGAAAATTTAATATTATGCTGTCCATAAGTTAAGCTTAGAATAATTATAAAAAAGTTTGAGGATTATTCAATTTAAAAAATTTTACGAGTGTTTAAAGTTTTAATTTTAATTTGAAATCAAAAATACACGTGTAAAATAACGTTTTACTAATAAATAATTTTCGATTTTTGTTATTTTTAAAAAATTACTTGAAGTAAGATCTTGAAACTTTTATACTTAAATGTTTGAATTTGTTTCAAAATAGAATATATGATAATATTTAAATATAATATATCCTAGACTGACAAATCAAATCCGTTCAGAATCGTTTTTCGTATACAATGATACATATCATTGCATTCAAATTTAACCTGCCCTAGTCCGAGGTCCACCCCACCGCCTAATGTACAGCAGAGCGATACTCACTTACCCGCTTTTTATATTGAATATTTTTTATTTTATTTTTACTTCGTGATTTACAATAGCAGCGAAAGGTAGATCAGTGTGTGCTATTGCTACTTGTAAAAATTATTCAGGAAAAATGAAAAGCGAAGGAAATGATATTTCGTTTCATCGGTGATTACATATAAAAATATTTTTATCTTGTGAGTGTAGTGAGAAAAGTTGGTTTTATACCGTTCATATAAGATGTATCTATACGTTTTTACAAATTTACAATAATTAAATTTCAATAATTTTCAATAATACATTTCAATATTATTTAGTGTATATTTTGTATTATACTATTATGTCTATTATGTATATTATATTATTATATTATATTATATTATTTATATTATTTGAACATATTTAATTTATTACCTATATATTTGTATTACTTATGTATTTATTTAGTAGTATAAATTTTATTTCTTATTACCTATACTATTAAATACACCTTTTAAATAATATAAATAACTATTTCCCTATTCTTTTTTATTAAATACATAAAATTAAAATAATAAATAAATAATTTATGGAAAATCAAACCAATACTAAAACTATAGGTGCAGCCGCACTGCTGTAGTATACTAGTATACATCAGAATCTGTACGACAATGACGTCACACGGTATGTAGGACCTGCGGAGGGTAGGCAATATAAACACGACTTTAAGGCAACCTGTATAATCTATAAACCTTGATGTACCTATACTATTCAATGATATTATTAGCAATTGATATTTAAAGTATTATTTATGTACTAGCGGCTGGTGTGCCTCGATTCCAGGCTTGTAGAAGCTGCCTTCGGCGCCTTCGAGGGGGTCGAGTGAAAATCGTTTCATGGGAAATTCGGTTGGAAATGATAGTCAGGTGTCTAGAAATCGGTCACTAAAATTGTTATAGAGTTTATTACTATGAGTGTGAGTTACTGAGTTATCAGTAATCAGTTATCATTCGGAGTAAAAGTTTGTATTGACGCTTGCCCGGTGCTTGTTTGAAATCAATAAGAATAAATGTGTACCGAAAATGGTAATTGAGTGTCTAGCTATCAGTCCTCAACAGTGGCGCAAATAGGGGGGGGGGGCTTAGCCTATGTGGGCGCAATTAATGAAATCTAAATTTTTTATTTGCTAAAAATTGAATATACTTTATGTGTTACTAATACCCCTCAGGTAGGCAATCCGACTGCGTCGGATCGCGGACAATGTCAGTATTGTGTGTGTAATAAGTGAAATAATCCACAATACATTTATTACATCATGTTGTTAATGTGTTATATTTTTTTATCTTTAAAATTTAAACTTGAAAGTTATTAGTAGCAGTGGCGGATCTACGGGGGGGATATGGGGGATAGACCCCCCCCCCGTGGCCACGGGTTAAAAAATTTTTTGCAGGATTAAATATTTCATCAAATATTGATGATTGCATTGATGCCGATGTATTTGTGTTTGTGGTTGATGCTGAATCAGAAATGATGTATTATGCAAGTCAATTGTATATATTATAAATAAAATTTCAACAATTTTTAATGTAGTATTTTATTAGTATTTAAAGTTTAGTTGAGTTAGTTGAGTAGTTTTGTCTTTTTAATGTATTTATCTAAAATATGTCGTGCTCTTATTGTATTATAATATATTATCCTTAGTATAGAATGTTAATAATGCTACATGTTGACAAAACGACAGCAGTATCAATGTTTTAATAACATTTGCATTATTTGGTGTACAAAAATATAAAATATTATCGCCATAAACCCAAGTACACGAATACAGTACTATGCGACATAAACGTCGTCGAGAAACACTTTTATAATATGATATACAACACAACCCGTTAAAGCTACCGAGAACAACAAAACAATATAAATACGATAAATGGATAAATGGGCTTCGAATCAAACATCAGTGCTCTACGTAATACAGCATACGTGTAAATTTAAGCAAAAAATAGAATAAATATTTCGTACATCGATCGGCATAAAAATAATAAAATTATTAATAATATTTAATAATTAATAACAATGCCATAGACCTTGTACGGCATACTGGCATAGAGCAATAGAGCTTTTTCCTATGCGACAGCCGCGATCCTGGTTATAGTGAACGTAACTATCTGCGGTTTTATAATATAAGATTATAATTATGTTATGTACCTATACTATTCAATGATATTATTATTAGTTGTTATTTAAAGTATTATTTATTTATTATAATTATGTTATGTAGTATGTACCTATACTATTCAATGATATTATTATAAATTGTTATTTAAAGTATTATTTATGTATATAATTATGTTATGTACCTATACCTAATCAATGATATTATTATTAATTGTTATTTAAAGTATTATTTATGTATATAATTATGTTATGTACCTATACCTAATCAATGATATTATTATTAATTGTTATTTAAAGTATTATTTGACGCGGCAGTGTTGGTGGAGAGGTCGGTGAGCAGGCCGGTCAAGATGTGGTGACTGAGGTGGGCGTACGCACAATAGTCAGTCGAACAAAAAAGAAAAGAAAATAACACAGGTGGCGTTTATGGTAAAGTAATGGGTGATTTATATTCTGTTCACAAATGAGAGATATGTGATTATATGTGTAACAAAAGGTCAGATGTATACAAAAATACAATGTCTGTCGGATACTATACTCTGTTCCATTTAAGAGCGCACCGGGCGGCGAACGAAAACTGGTCGATTATCGCGCATGCTAGAGCGCGCGTCAACGGTGCGTTGCGGCGGCGGCACGGTGCACCGTGTATACAGAGTGTTGTATAATGTCACACCATTTTAACGGTATTACGCGGTAACACGTCGTTTGGTTTTTTTCGCGCATTTGCTTTTTTTTTTTGCTGTTTTTTTTTTCATTTCATTTCATTTTCACGTGACACTATAGGCACGAGGAACCATGGCTGATGTATCTCCTTCAACAAAAAATCCTATGGGAAAGGTAAGTTAAAAAGATATATACCTATTACTAATATTAATAATAATATGTATTCAGAGACGGATTTACACAATTGCCGACTCTAGACAAATTTTTTTTTGCCGCCCCATTACGACTTAGTAAAAAAACAAAATAACGAAATATGTAATCTATGGTTAGTATTTAGATAATAGATAATATACGTTCCGGCAGTCGTTCGATTATTTACTTGGACGTTTATTGTTATGTATTAGTATTATAAAATAATGAAGAAATTATATTAACAAGAATATTATGTTATACAAATATTAAACATTTTCATTTTCCATCCTTCAAAGTAATCACCGTACATAAGAAAATCAAAAAAAAACCTAGAGTATATTTTAAATAAAATATTGGCCTAAAATTGCCGCCCTAGGCAACTGCCTACTTTGCCTGACGCTAAATCCGCCACTGTATGTATTAATATATTAATATTATTATATAAATACGTACGTTATCAGTAATTTATATATAATAATTTATATAATTTATATATATTTTTTGTATATTTTATATCATTTAACATATTTTTTTCGTATTTTATTCCAGGCTATTTCATCATCTCAACGTATCATGATTGTGAATGCATATAAGATGGAGTTGAGAAAAAATCCGGACGTAACTGTTAGAAACGCTCGCATATATATTTCGAAACTACTTGGAATTGGGCAACGGACAGTTTCAAATGTCATAAGTGAATATAATTCCAAAAAAACTGTGACCTCTCCATGCAAAAATCGAATAAGAACCTCATTTAAAGAAAAATTTGATGATATGCAAATGAATGCAGTGCGTATGCATGTGCATTCATTTTGGTTGAATAAAACAATACCAACATTGGACAAAATACTAACTGCTGTAAATAACGACGAAACTTTGCCACAAATTTCAAGGACGAATTTGTATCGTATCTTGAAATTTATGGATTTTGTGTACACAAAACGCAGTCGCAACAGCGCCCTTGTAGAAAAGGACGAAATTATTTTGTGGCGTAGACGGTATTTGTCAGATATTCGTAAATATTGTGAAGAAGGGCGACATATCTACTATCTTGACGAGACATGGGTCAACGCAGGCGATTGTACTAGTAAAACGTGGGTAGATAAGACAATTAAATCGCCTCGTGACGCATTTCTACGAGGACTCACGACGGGGTCTCAGAATCCATCGGGCAAAGGCAAGAGACTCATTGTTCTCCACATTGGGTCAGAAGACGGATTTGTGCCAGATGGTCTTTTGTGTTTCGAGTCCAAAAAAACGACCGACTATCACGAAGAAATGAACGGTGACGTATTTTATAATTGGATGGCAAACGTATTACCACTACTTAAAGAAAACTGTATCATTGTAATGGACAACGCACCGTACCACTCCATGAAAAAAGAAAAAATTCCGAATACTTCAACAAGAAAAGCAGATATCTTACAATGGTTAGAGGAAAAAGGCGAGGTTATTGATCGACCTATGGTAATCGTCGAATTACTCGACATAGTTAAGAGAATAAAACCACAATACGAAAAATATGTAATTGACGAACTGGCCCAAACACACAACAAGAAAGTTTTAAGACTCCCGCCATATCATTGCGAGTTGAACCCAATCGAATTGGCGTGGGCCAACGTAAAAGATCATGTAAAAAAAAATAACACCAGCTACAAACTAAACGACGTCAAAACTTTGTTATTAGAAGGTATACAGCGAGTAGATGAAAATGATATGTGGAAAAATTTCGTAAAACACACGATGGAAGAAGAAGAAAAATTCTACGACATTGATTTCATTATAGACGACGTGTTGTCTGCAGAAACACAAAGTTTAACAATGACGGTTGGCGATACATCATCGGAGTCAAAGTTCTCAAGCGATGATGAGTAATTTTAATTATATTTTTAATTTTAATTTTTTAATTTTTAATTTTTTGTAAATAACTTTGACAATGTTTAAAAACTGACTATGTGTTATTTTGATAATGTGTAAGAAAAAGAATACAAAACAAAATGTATCCTATTAAATGTTGTTCTTTATAATCTACCCTATCCTATTTACACAAAAAATTAAAATATTATATTAATATTACTTTTATATATTATCAAGATGCATATGAAAATAAATAACAAAACGTACACAAATATAAAAAAATTGCAGTAGTATCGGTAATAAAAACTTTGTGTGTTCAATATGTTTTTAAAAAAAATAAATTAAAAAAAAGTGGGTAAGTGAGTATCGCTCTGCTGTACATTAGGGGGTGGGGTGGACCTCGGACTAAGGTAGGTTAAATTTGAATGCAATGATAGGACGTATCATTGTATACGAAAAACGATTCTGAACGGGGTGATTTGTCAGTCTAGGATATATTATATTTAAATATTGTCATACATTCTATTTTGAAACTAATTCAAACATTTAAGTAAAAGTTACAAGATCTTACGTTTAGTAATTTTTAAAAAAAAGTTATTTAAATTATTTAGTAGTAAAACATTATTTTACACGTGTATTTTTGATTTAAAATTAAAATTAAAACTTTAAACACTCGTAAAATTTTTTAAATTGAATAATTATCAAACTTTTTTTATAATTGTTCTAAGCATAACTTATGGACAGTATAGTATTAAATTTTCAATTCTTAGCTTTTGATAGTAAAATATTTATAAATTTTTAACTACCAAATAGTGAAAAATATTCATAATTTTGACGAATTTTTGTCAATATTTGAACTTCAAATGCGAATAAAAAAAAATTGTGCACATGTATTTTTATAATTTTTAAATGAGAGTTAGAAAAAGTTATGTGGACCCTTCTATTAAATTTTCAAGTAATTTGTCCCAGCTAAATTTTTTTTATCAACATTTATAAAAAAAAATTGAAAATTTCAATTGTCTATAAATAGCTCAAAAAAAGTCAAAATATTTTGAAAATCAAATCATGTAAAGAAAATGGCAATCTAAATAACTGGTAAAATTTTCAAGTGTTTACGACTTATACTGTTTGAATAACAACAAATATCAAACATCGTTTGAGGCTAAACCGTTATTTAACGCGGTTTTGTAAAAATTTAAATTTCAAACACTCATAAAAATTTTTTATCTGAATCCAGTAGAGTTTTTATTACAGATAATTAAAGAAAAATGTATGAAGAACCTTGTATCAAATTTTCAAAACATAGTTATAAAATAAAAAAATTTTACGATTTTTCAACGACAAAATTACTTGCAAATTTTTGCAATTTTGACATATTTCGTATAAATTCGAACTTTAAGCACTTATAAAAAAAAATTGTGACTAACGATTTCGGATTTTTTTTTATCACATTAAGAACAACTTATAAGAAACCTTGTATTAAATTTTCAAGATTTTCTGGCCGGCCAAAAAAATTTTATCGTTATTTTAAAAATAAATACAAAAAAAAATTAAAAATTTCAATTGTCTATAAATAGCTCAAAAAAAGTCAAAATTCTTTGAAAATTTAACTGTGTATGGAGAACGCTAGTATAAACATTTGGTGAAAATTTCAAGTATTTACATTGATTAGTTTTTTAGTTATAGCAAAATAACTTTTGACCCCCCAAAGTACCAACTAGATCCGATTTCCTTTTCAAAGAGGGGCTGAAGTCAAAAGTCGAAGCATTTTTACTGCCCCAAATGTTGTCGACAGACACAAAAAAAAAAACACACATCATTGTAAAATCAATACATTCATCACTCCGTTCAGAATCTACAACAAAAAAAGGTTCTATTATTTTACTATATAATACGCGGTAGCGCAATATAATACGCGGCAGTGCAATGTAATATGCGATAGCGCATTGTTCCTACAATTCCCTGTATGCACGGCGGCGTCGCCGACGGCGGCAACATCGTCGACGACACCGATCACAGCCGATTAGGGCGACCAATCACAGAGCGAATAGATCCGTACAGGGGGGTCCGGACGTCGCTCGGCGATTCATTTGGATGCGCCAACGCGGTGCGCTCTTAAATGGAACAGAGTATATGTCCGGGGTGGTGTTTTCGTGACGGATCGTCGTACGGTCGTTGGAATGAACGACAAGCTGAACCAGGCTGGTATCACTCACATACAATAATAAGTACCGCGTAGTAATGCCTACCAAACACCAGGCGCGCCACATATGATCGTTACTGCGCATGCGTTTATAACTATCGTTCCTCTATCCCGGCGCGCCGTTGGCCGTTAATTAATAATTTGCAATTTTGTATTTTTGTCATTTGCTCAAACCACGTTTTCGATTTTTTCGACTTTTCAAGTTTTACACAATGGTATTATACCAATGTTGTATAAAGGGATGTAAAGCCAAAAATTAGTATTGTTATTTAACTCCATATTAGGCATATTCATATGACCTGCACCTTTTGTTATATTAGATGTTATATCTCATCGGTTTCCGAACGTCAGACTCTATCCTATCCGATTGAGAGAATGGATGAAAATTGCCCAGTTAGAAAATGAAGATCCTCAAATTGTGTACAACAAGAAAAGGATTTGTGGTGCACATTTCACAAGCGATTGTTTGAGTCCTGGGACTAAACGATTGAACTGTAATTCATATCCGACATTAAATATTACTGCAGGTAAAATAATAAGTTTTATAGTAATATTAATATATATATAATGTATAATGTATATATAAATGCATTATAGTAGATAATTCATCTTGTAATGAATTACTCCACATCGATTCCGAAAATATTGTCAAAGAAGTGAACCTGCCCAGTACCTCATCAACCAATCTTGACTTGTCTGGATTTGATGTATTAGATACCCCATCTCAGTTTTTACGTATGTATATTATAATAGTTTTAAATTTTTTTTAACTGCACATATTACGTAGCTAGCTTTATACATTTAATATTCCACTTATATTACTTAATGATATATTATAGTATTTAGTGACAATGTTGCATTGAAATAATTAAAATTATTATACTGTAAATTTGCTATTTGCCTATATTTAACACCATGACGGCATGACTATCAAATATGTTTTGCTTTGCTATGCAGATGATGATAATGGCTTGCTTTGTAATGTAACTAGAATATCGGCACAAGTTAAAAATCGAAAAACAAAGAAAAAAGATACTGGTTAATAGAATTATTTAAGCTTTCATATATTATAATTATTATGATACATTATTAATTAATATTTTTCTCATGTTGACATATAGGTTTATTAAAACAGATAGGTGTTACAAAGTGTAGTCATTTGACACCAAAATGTAAAAAATTGTATATTATTGCCAATCAATTGGTGAAAAAATGTAGGCGAGATGGAAGTAGAAAACAACTTTTTAAAAGTAGGTTACAAGCAGCAGAAACGTTGTCAGAAAAATTTCTTTCCAAAATGACACCTGCGGCTTCCATGTTTACACGACTACAAGTGCGGGAAACGCAGAAGAAAAATCATGGTCGTCGATTTTTTGAAGATGAATAAATGTTGAGTCTGACGTTATTCAAAAAGAGCCCTAAGTGTTACAGAATACTGTCAAAGATATTCACTCTACCTAGCAAAAGAACACTTAATTTAATCCTTTCTAGTGTTTCAATCCGTCCTGGAATCAGTCCTTTGGTCATGAGTGTTTTGAAAGAAAATGTAAAAAAACTTAAACCAATCGATAGGTGAGTTCATGATATAATTAATAATGGTGCCTACGTCATTCGGTCCGTCTCCTGTTATCATTACGTTGTTATCACTTATTATTTATTTTATTTATAAGTTAAATTTAATTAATTAAATTTAATTTTATTTAAGTTTAGTATGATTTTTATTTATATTTTTTTTAATTACTGTTGTGACTTGTGTTTTGTAATTGTAATTAAAAATTAACTTGCTTACCTTGTCTAGTCGAATGTTAAAAATGTATACTTACTTACTTTTAAATTATAGTTTTATGTCTCATGATTATTTTCATTTACATATCCCATGATAATTAAACCTTATGATTTTATCTTAATGCATTAAAACTATTTAATGCATTGTGATAATTATAAACAAATACATTAGAATTGGATAATATTCAGCAATTTGAATGGCAAGCAGTCAATAAAGTAATGCTATAATCAGTGTAATCTATACTATATAAAGGTACCTAACTTAATATTATTATTCATGTTTCTTTAAGTGATAATTACTAGCATGATATAATTATATCATGGTTACTAGGTTTAATACTTACATTTTTGTTCATATTCTATAGCTCTAATTATTTAAAAACACTAAAAAAGTATACACATCAATTATACCATAAATTTTCTAATTTTATTTTTTTTCGATATATTTTTAGGCATTTCATTGTAGCGGGCCAGCAGCTTGTCGAAAAGATATAGGTTGTGATGAAATAATATAGACAAAATATTTCTAAGTGTTTATTAAAATTGAATGAAAAATATTCTAAGTCCAAATTATTAAATTAATTGGAAAATAAACTAAGTCCAAATGAACGATTTCTGGTGTAAAGTGACGTGAAGGTGCTTGCGCTAACTCTGGAAAATCACGTCTGCGGGAGTCCTCTTCTGGGCCCCCTTATATAGTCAGTGTCCCCTGATCTCCTACCCAGGTCCCTTCTGGCCTATTCGTAATCAGGTCATTCGCTTCTCACGTTATTACGCATTTTAGAGGATGCGCGTGCGATGATGACGTCCGGTGACCATCCGCCCACATGCAGGTGGTTAACCACAAGCGCTGTATCCGAGTTCTCGGAACTCGCAATATGATTAAAATTATATTACATATTATCATGTGTTTTATGGTTGGGTTAGGTTTGACGCACTATTAAGTTTATTCGTTTCCCTGTTCTGCGGGTTTTTTACAGGCCTAGTTAAACGCTGTTTTAGTGTGGTTTCTACACACCTCACATTATTCGGTAGTATGTTCATTGCTACATCTTTTATTGGTGTATATGGGCGATTGTTATGTTAATAGTCAAACCTACAATGTATTGCCCCCTTTATGTATCAATTTATGGGTATAGGACATCAGAGCACGTAGCATCATGTTCAATTAATTTATTTAATGCATTAAAGCGAATAAATGTTCTGGTCCTTACCAAACATTTGATTACTTCATCAGGTAAATTATGTAATTTTTTAACAGTAATAAATAGTTGTTCCATTATATTACTGCTTCTATTAATATTTTTACCATGCAGTTTTTGAAATTCATCTTCCATGTATTTTGCGGCCAACAGAAGTTCATTTGATGGGGTTATCAAATGGCCTTTAGACATAATTTGTATCCAGCTAGTTGCAGTTTCATTTTCATGTAACTTTTCAGTTTTATATCCTAAATTAGGATATTTAGATATAAAACGTTTTGCCACATAGCCAACAACATATTCTTGAGCCTCGTCCTCTATACTTTTTTCTGGTATGTTAAACTACAGTGAATAGTGATGGATAAAATGTGAAAATCAATATAACATATTTACTATTAAGATAACATTACAATATTGATATATATGTGTGTATAACTTGTAGATACCTGCTCTTCAAAACATTTTAGAAGATCCATTTGTTCTTGGGAAACTTTACCTCTACCTACATTATCAAGTGAATTGATTTCAGCTAGTTCTTCACTGTAGATTTCAGATTTTTTTAAGACTGATGATGACAGACATTCAGTGTCGATTAATCTTTCTCCATTTGTATCCTCTATGTTCCTATTTTCTGTAAATGCCACATGTGCATGTTTGCTCAAAAGATACCATTTAAGACTGTTGAAATAATAATATAAAGACAAACTTGAATAAAAATTAAATTTGAATTTAATAAAATTAAATTTTTACCAATGTTTAAAGTCAAGAGGGGTCAAATGTGTGTTAGCTCCATTCATTCCTTTTAAGTAGCTAAATAGGTTCTCTAACAAATCTTTATTAACCCGTCTTGTTATCAAATAATGTATATTAGAGTAGTCCAATTTTAAGTCTGCTAATAAATTTCTTAGCGATTCATTAGTGTACAAAATACCTAAAGTGGAATTAATTAAATTAATTTAAAATAACCGATTTACTTTTACCACAACTCATTGAACATGTTATGTTTATATGTTGTATATATTATTAGATGGTTATACTCTATGTCTGAACAAATTAATTAATTTAATAACCTTTTTGAAAAGGTAACATAGATTTATGTCCATAAACCCTCATATTTAATATAAACTCGTCCATTTTTTTTAAAAGTTGATTTTGAATCTCTGTGTCCATACCATAACTTTTTACAGTTTTATCGATTGGAAATTGTGTATTCAATAAATCGAACCAATCGTTAATCAATTGAATAACTTCAGATGCCTTACAACAAAAATTAATAACAAAACAAAAATAATAACTTATATAATATTTATACCATGATATAGTGCATGCTATTTAAAAAAAATGTTAAATAATTACAAACCTCTTTCCAATAAGTGTAGTCAATTTTAAAATGATTACCACAGTATAAAATAGCATTTGCTACAGTGTTAGATAATAATTGTGCAGCAAATCTAACATTTTGCTTTTTAGCTTGTGGCACAATTATGTGGTTCTCAGTAATTTTATAAGCTAATTTAAAATCACTATTATTTAATTTTAATAGATTTTCTATTACACCTTTGTGTATAAATTTCCCATTCACCAAAAATCCACTAAAATAAAAATAAATTTTTAATAATTAATGAGCGACTTCAATAATTATTATAAAATTATATTTTGTTTTTACCTATTAACAAAATGGTTGCGGATTAGTTTAAGTAAGTGTGGGACATCCGCAAAAATGTGTACTCGCTTAGTTTCATTTTCTGAGTATAGAAAGTAAGGTTTCTCAACAGAACTATCCAATTCATTCCATAGCTTTCTGTTTGTTGGACCCATGTCACTTACTACACCCCTCACGTCAAAACTGATATCATTTAACTGCCTTATTATATTAAATAATATTTCTTTAGACATTTGTGTGTCAAACTGGTAGTATATTGGTTGCCGCCAAGATGAAATTAGACCTAGAATTTTAAGTTATTACAGATTTTGCCATTTTTTAATTTATTTTATTGAAATGTCAAGTCACATGATATAAAGGTATACCTCTTGCTACTAAAGTCTGCACACATTTATGTGGTCCAATGAATTGTTCAGCCTTTTTGTCATAACAAATCTTTTGAGACAAGTATGTCTCATCAAAGGCTAATATCGTTATTTTGTCAGTAGGTGACATTAATGTACCTATTGTGAAAAAATAAATTTACTAATCAAGTTATACTCTATAGTTTATAATGTATTTACTTTTATGCTTCATAATGCTTAATATTGAAAATAAAATTCCTTGTTCAATATGAAATCGGCCAGTCCATCTTCTTAAAGTAGAAAGTTCTAAATCATGTTTAAAAAATATGTGCACTTTAGATAAAAAGGATTTGTAATTTAAATTGTATTGGTTTTATAACCTGGTAAAGGATATTTTTTTTCATTTCTCAGGTATCTATATGTCTTAGGCGATAAACTTCTTAAGGTGATGGCACTGGCAATATCGTCTTCTGTCCACTTGTATACTTTCTGTTTTGGTTCCATTATTAATTTTATTTGCGTATCCGTAAACATACCAGATAAAACTTTATTTAATTTATTTTCAAGATGTTGGTTGTTATTATTATTTCCAAATGACTTAATGGTATCTTGTTGTAATTTTATTGTATTTTTTAAAATCGCATCTAATTCTTTTTCTTTTTTTAATTTATTATGCATATCCAATAAAATAGTCTGTAATCTAAAAATGAATTGTTTATATTATTTCCTAAACCAAAATTTGTATTATTTACTGTAAGACTTCAGTTCCATTATCATCACATTGTGAACTAGCATCGACAAGTTCTATGTTATTGGTTTGAGTGCTTGCATCGGTACAACTAATAACGTCTTCCAAATTGACGATTTCAATTTCTTCACATAATGAAGTGGCAAGTAAGCTGTCATCATTCAATTCAAACGTTGTCTAAAATGAATTGAATTGTTACATTTAATTGTATAAAGACAAACATTTTATTTTATTATTTTACAGTGCTGCAGAAATCCATGTTTAAATCGTCATTCACATTAAAGTTGAGCTGCTTAGCAATTTTATGTTCTCCAGAAATCTTCATTCCAACAAAAATACAATTAAGAATATTATGTATAAAATAAAAGTGTAATAATTTTCATAATATAATTAATTTAATTTTCAATTTTTTGATAATAATTAGTTGCATACATTTGAAACAATTATGTTAGAAGATGGTTCTACTGTAAATTGTGGTGACATTAATGATTCTGTGCGGCTAGATGATCGAGGGCTTTTCAAACATATTGGCTACATGGAAAAGTAAATAAACATTTTTTTAAACAATATAAACAAAACACACATATTTGATTTATAAAAAATTTGAAAAATACCACTTTTACAGATAGTACAGCATTAACTTTCAGTTTTTGTGAACTTTTCGGTGAATATCCTAGCATTTTTTGAATTAGTGGCTTAGAATAGTCACTGCTATGAAAATGTCGAGAACATATTCTTTCTGAATAGTTACAGTTACACAATATAATATAAATAAAAATATAATAAAATATTTATGTATAAAATATTATCTACTCATCAGTATATACATTTATACTATCAACTCGTCCACATGATTTAACCCACTTTTTCTGCAAACTTACCTCTTTAGGAAATCTATGTAACATAATCTTTTACAATTCTTATACAATTCATTAAAAAATTCAAGTTTCGATTTGTATAAAAGAAGTTGGATAATGGGTTCTTTATACTGATAGTCATCTTGACTTATTTCTAATTCTTCTTTATTTTTATAAAATTAAAAATATTGTACACAAAATTAATTAATTAATTAGATGGTACACAATTAAGTTATTAATTATTTTAGCATAATAAATCAATATGTATATGTAAATTTACTGTTTCATGACTCTTACAAATGTAAACACAACTTAAAAAAAAAGATATAGTTAAGTATCTAGGTACTTTTAAACACAAAACATTTAATGTATACAAATAATATTAAATTTTTGAAAACATATACAAATCAAAATATATTATTAAATTAATAAGTGTAATTTAAACATTAAAACAAATTTTTATTGTGGGGCCGTGGGGGCCCCAGAAAAATCGGGGGCCCCAAAGTTTCACTTTGCTAACTTACCCGCTAGTTGCGCCACTGCGAATCATGTATACCTCCTCCCCCTATCATAACAAAAATTAAACAGTACGAATGGAAATAATGGAATTTAAAAATATAAAAATAGTTATAATATAATTTTAATTATATATTTATATATATATATTATGACATTTACAACAATAACAATTGATTGTTTATTAGATTCTGAACGAAGTGATGAATGTATTGCTTTTACAATGATGTGTTTTTTTTTTTTTTTTGTGTCTGACGACAACATTTGGGGCAGTAATAATGCTCCGATTTTTGACTTCAGCCCCCTTTGAATAGGTAATTGAATCTAGTTGGTACTTTAGGGGGGTCAATATTAAAATTTTCAAATAGTTTTCAAAAAAATCGAGAAAAACAAAAAAAAAATG
Source organism: Schizaphis graminum (assembly GCA_020882235.1). Lineage (NCBI taxonomy): Eukaryota > Metazoa > Arthropoda > Insecta > Hemiptera > Aphididae > Schizaphis > Schizaphis graminum. The sequence continues at coordinate 85,574,521 of CM037033.1, read as the reverse complement.
ACAGAAAAATGGTAATTTTACGAAAAACCACTTTTCGATTTTTTGATTTTGCTGTAACTCAAAAACGAATCATTGTAAATACTTGAAATTTTCACCAAATGTTTATATTATGGTTATCTCTTTACAGTTAAATTTTCAAAAAATTTTGACCATTTTTAAGCTACTTATAGACAATTGAAATTTTCGACTTTTCTACGTTTTTTTTCTTCAAATGCCGATAAAAAATTTTTGGGAGGCCAGAAAATCTTGAAAATTTAATACAAGGTTTCTTATAAGTTGTTCTTAAAGTGATAAAAAAAAATCCAAAATCGTTAGTCACAATTTTTGTTTATAAGTGCTTAAAGTTCGAATTTATTCGAAATATTTCAAAATTTAAATGAAATTTCATACTCTCATTATGCGTATGTTGCCTAATATTTTTTTTATTAATAAACAAATACTATAAAGTAACCATAGAAACATATAAAAACTATACTATTTGTTTCAAAATAGAATATAATATGACAATATTTAAATATAATATATCCTAAACTGACAAATCATCTTCGTTCAGAATCGTTTTTCGTATACAATGATACCTATCATTGGATTCAAATTTAACCTACCATAGTCCGAGGTCCACCCCACTCCCTAATATACAGCAGAGCGATACCCACTTACCCGCTTTTTTTTTTTTTTGAACGTGCCGCATTGCCACAGTGCCCTTAGCCGTGGGCCGTGGCTGCGGGCTGACTATAATAGTAAATCTATTTTCAGTACGTAGAGGCGATGACAAAACGTGCCTCACTATGATTATTGCGCATGCGTAATTCTACTTAATTTACCAGTCGTGTGCATTCGCGTACATACGCATGTGTGTGTAATTTGTGTACACAAGTACAAAATCAGAGGCGACGTAAAACGTTGCCTCTCTGACGTCATTTGAAATACGCTGAAATACCGGCGTCCGTTTACGACGTTTACGTACTAATTATTTCGTGCATTTCTTATCGGTTTATCGATATTTTTCATAATATACACGGAATGATAGGTAGGTACAATAAAATAATAAATAATAATTCAAATTAAAGTGAAACAAAGCAGCATTTTTTCTCAAATAAAATCATAAATACGTTAAAAATTATAGCGAAATATGTGCTATTAGTGAACCAAGAAGTTCACATTTTGAGTATTATTTACCACATAATTTTAGGTGAGGCGCCGCCTCACTTGCCTCACCCCCAAAACCGCCACTGCTGATTATAAAATTCGTTTTAAAGAAGCGTTAATAAAAGATTTAAAACTAAGTAATGCAAAATACAAAATTGATTATACACATAAAGCTCTAGATTCTATGTTAAAACTTGTCCAAAAAAATTCAAATTATGAAAAAGGTGATCAAATAAATATTATAGTGATGAATCCAAATTTAAAAAATACTATATCTACTGGTATGAAATCTGACAATTTTTTAACCAACTTAAAATCAATAGTTGGTAACATATTAACTTCAGATGAAACAATTGATATTACAGAAACTACTTTTCAAGTTCAATTAGTAAAAATACCAAGAGGTTCAAATCGAACAAAAATAATAAATTTATCAGAAAATATTAAAACAAAAAATAGTATTATTCAGATTAACAACGATGATAATTTATGTTGCCCAAGAGCTATTGTTGTTGCATTATCTACTAAAACAAATAACATTTTAGGACATGAATTAGATTCTAATAAAATTAAACAATTGAAGATAGGTAGAAAAATTCAAAAAGATTTAGCTTTAGAATTATGTAATATCGCACTATCAGAACATTAGTGTAGTAACTCAAAAATTGACGATTTTGAGTTATACATGTTTTCCAATGGTAAAAATGTCGTTCTTTACGATGCACTACTGTATTATCTCGTATCTACATTTTAAAACAACCTAAACTAGAAAAAACAGTAATGCATTTAGGAAAATAATTGGTGGCTATAAATGGAATAGTGTGGTATCTCAAAATAATACACTATTGCTTCACAGTATAAACTTAAATGTTTAGTGCATTACTGTATTTTTTCGAAATAATACACTACTGAACAGAGAATTGAAATTGTTATCATAATACTAATAATATCAATATTCTATTATTACTTTAATTGGTTATCATTGCTATTTAAAAATAATAATATTTTAATGATCCATAATGAGATAATATTATCATAAATTAATTGATTAATATGAAATTGTGTTAAAACATTATTTTACAAGTAATTACGTACCTAGTGAATTATTACTTTTATATTTATAAAAATGAATTTACGTACTAAACGAATGCTAAAATTAGCAAATAAAAATTATATTGAAGGTTCAGATATTATTATCAATGCTGATTTAAATCCAATACCTAAGGTAAGTTAACAGTTGTAACTCTAAAATTTCACATAGTGTTTAAAAGAATACTTTAATAAATGTTTTTACTTTATAATTTGTAATTTATTTTGAAATATAATGTAATTATAATATTATATTAAAGAAGATAGGATCTATATTACATTACGTAATATTAATATAAATATCAATGTAATATTATTATTAAAAACAAAATTATTATTAATATATAAATTCAAATAAAATTATTGTGGTTTGATATTTAATTGTAGTTTAAGTTAAATACAGCTTTTGTGTATATCTATTGTCTATTGGTATTTATTGACTGAGAATTGTGTTATAATATTATATTATTAAATTTATACTGCAAACTGTATTTCTGTTATGGTGCATTGGGACGGCGCCGGTCTTCTGATGTACGAAGTGCCAGGTTCGATCCTAACGAGTTTATTTATTTATTTGCACAATTTTTTTTATTTTTTTTATAGCGATAGACTAATAATTGTTATACTTATAAGACACAGAATTTATGATTGTATTCAATTTTAATTTGTTATTTAAGATTAAAAATTAGCATGTTTTATAACACATTAAATAAAAAAAAAAAAGCGGGTAAGTGAGTATCGCTTTGCTATACATTAGGGGGTGGGGTGGACTTCGGATTAGGGTAGGTTAAATTTGAATGCAATGATAGGTATCATTGTATACAAAATACGATTCTGAACGGAGATGATTTGTCAGTCTAGGATATATTATACTTAAATATTGTCATATATTCCATTTTAAAACAAATTAAAACATTTAAGTAAAAGTTTCAAGATCTTACGTTTAGTAATTTTTTAAAAATAACAAAAATCGAAAATTATTTATTAGTAAAACGTTATTTTACACGTGTATTTTTGATTTCAAATTAAAATTAAAACTTTAAACAGTCGTAAAATTTTTTAAATTGAATAATCCCCATACTTTTTTATAATTATTCTAAGCTTAACTTATGGACAGCGTAGTATTAAATTTTTAATTCTTAGCTTTTGATAGTAAAATATTTATACATTTTTAACTACCAAATAGTGAAAAATATTCATGATTTTTACGAATTTTTGTCAATATTTGAACTTCAAATGCTAATAAAAAAAAATTGTGCCTATGTATTTTTATAATTTTTGAATGAGAGTTAGAACAAGTTATGTGGACCCTTCAATTAAATTTTCAAGTAATTTGTCCCAGCTGATTTTTTTTATCAACATTTATAAAAAATAAAATAAAAAAAAATTGAAAATTTCAATTGTCTATAAATAACTCAAAAAAATTCAAAATATTTTGAAAATCAAATTACGTAAAGAAAATGGCAATCTAAATAACTGGTAAATTTTTCAAGTATTTACGACCTATACTGTTTGAATAACAACAAATATCAAAAATCGTTTGAGGCTAAACCGTTATTTAACGCGGTTTTGTAAAAATTTAAAATTCAAACACTCATAAAAATTTTTTGTCTGAATTCGGAAGAGTTTTTTTTACAGATATTTGAAGAAAAATTTATGGATAACCTTGTACAAAACTTAGTTATAAAAGGAAAATTTTTTACGATTTTTCAACCACAAAATTACTTGCAAATTTTCGCAATTTTGACATATTATTTCGTATAAATTCGAACTTTAAGCACTTATAAAAAAAAATTGTGACTAACGATTTCGGATTTTTTTTATCACTTTAAGAATATTTTATAAGAAACTTTGTATTAAATTTTCAAGATTTTCTGATCGGCCAAAAAATTTTTATCGTTATTTAAAAAAAAAATACTTAGAAAAATTCTTTAAAAATTTAACTGTGTATGGAGAACGCTAATATAAACATTTTGTGAAAATTTCAAGTGTTTACATCGATTAGTTTTTTAGTTATATCAAAATAAAAAATTCGAAAACTGGTTTTGCGTAAAAATTCCCGTTTTTCTGTCACTTTTTTTTTGTTTTTCTCGATTTTTTTGAAAACTATTGGAAAATGTTTACTTTTGACCTCTACAATTCACCAAGGATATCCACTTTGCCATCGGAAACCACCCCCAAAATTTGAAATTGAAGTATTATTTCGACTAGTTATGCTGTACACAAACACAAAAAAATAAAATAAAAAACACACATCATTGTAAAATCAATACATTTATCACTCCGTTCAGAATCTAAAAATTATTCATTGGCGAAAATCACGTTAAACGTTAAATCTATCGTAAATTATAAAAAGGAACTTTGTAATAATATGATAAAATATGTACCTAAACGATATTTAATATCCCTACAATATTATATTATTATCTGTTATACAGTCTAATTCTAGTCTAGTTACTCGTTCATTAAATTGTTTTTCTATTCAATGCAGTTTTTGTAACGATCATTAATTATGTATAGGTGCCTATTTTTCGATCTTTCGCAATATAATATGTATTTCGTTAATAAAACAGATTCTTTGTGTTATAACTATTATTAGTATAATATCTACTTATTTTCAGAGAGCCAACTCAACTTTTAAGAATTTAACAGCTAATAATTCTATTGATATTGAAAATACAAGCTTTCATTTAGTTCAGGATTGGTTAGAAACAAATGATTTTTCCTTGATAGACCCAAACAGTCCAATAGAAAATTATGAAGAAGAACTTAAAAACATTGAGGTTAACATCATTAATAGTCAAACAACAAATCATGAAGTAGATATTAACAATGTGGATCAAAATTCAAATGATAAATATTCAATTATTAATTTACATCAATTACTAGAAGGTCCTTTAACTTTTGAGTATAATAATGATGGTGATAGATTTGTGATGGATAATATTTTTCCTACAGTTCCAAGTTTAAGTGTAGAAGATAATGATACAAATTGGGTTCCAGAAAATGATACTGATTATATTAGTAACCAAAGCTTATCTATTTCTGGTATTAATAAAATTCAAAAAATTCCACTTACTACTAACACTTTTGGTATCCTTGATAACAACCCTGCTGCAATAGCTGTAAATAATGACACCCCACTAAAAAAATCTAAGAAGAGGCGTAGAAATACAAATATGTGGAAAAGAGAAGTTAAAAAGGCAAAACGAAATTTAGGTGAATCTTATAAGACGGTTAGAGGAGTAGAAAAGCCAGCCAGAAAATTACTCGAACCATGTGATCAGAAATGTAGAATTAAATGTACCGACAAAATAAATGAGGAACATAGGGAAAAAATTTTTTCCGGATATTGGGCACTTGGAGACATAAATCGGCAACGGGATTTTATTAACTGCCATGTAGAAACTGTAGAACCTAAGTATCAATATAAAAAAATTAATTCTACAAGATCAAATAATTTGCAATACTTCTTTAGTGTATTAGGTAAAAATACTTCTAAAATTCGAGTTTGCAAAAAATTTTTTAAAGCAACCTTAAATATTAATGACACTAATATAACCACAGCTAGAAGAAAAATAAATGAGTCAGGAAGTACAGAAAAAGACAAACGTGGAAAACACGTTGAAAATAGAAAAGCAGTCAGCGAAGAAGATAAAATAGCTGTGAGAAATCATATAAACTCATATCCTAGAATTGAATCGCACTATTTAAGAAGTCAAACCAAAAGAGAGTTTATTGATGGAAGTTTGACATTATCAGAAATGTACAGAATGTACTTAGATTTTTGTGGAAATGAAAATATTAAACCTGTTAAAAAACATTTATATGAATATATTTTTAATTATGAATTTAATATAGGTTTTTTTTCTCCGAAAAAGGACCAATGCTGCATTTGCGAAGAGTATAAAAATACCATAACAAAATCTGTGGAGTTAGAAGAAAAATTTGAAAAACACATTAAAAATAAAGAAGATGCCAGAAATGAAATTGTTAATGACACAAATTTTATCAAAACAAGCAATAACCAGGGTCTGTATTTTTATGATTTGCAAGCTGTGTTGCCTACACCCTCTGGAGATGTATCTAGTTTTTATTATAAACGTAGATTGGCCACTTATAATTTTACAATATTTAATTCTAATAATAATGAAGGCCACTGTTTTATTTGGAATGAAAGTGTAGGTAATAGAGGGGCAATAGAAATTGGAAGTTGTATTTTAAAATTTATTCAGACGTTTATACCGAATGAAAAAACTGAGTTAACATTCTATTCTGATAACTGCAATGGACAAAACAAAAATAGATATATATATTCTGTATACATGTATATTGTAATGTTTTTAAATATTTCGGAAATAACTCACAAATTCTTAACAACTGGTCACACGCAAATGCCCGTTGATTCAATGCACAGCAGAATTGAAAATCAGAAAAAGCGTGCTTTAAAAAGCGGACCTGTGTACGTCCCAGCACAGTGGGTGTCAATAATAAAATTAGCAAAAAAAAATGGAAAACCTTATTCAACAACAGAAATGGACACAAAGGATTTTTTAGATCTCACAAAGTTATGTAACGATTTGGGTAACAATTATTCTATTAATGAAAACGGTGATAAAATTTTAATGGGGGATATTGTGGCTATTAATTTCAAAAAATCTCACCCTTTCATAATGTACTACAAAACAAATTTTTCCCAAAAAGAGTATAAGACTATAGACATAAGAAGTCATGGCAAAAGAAATCAATCTTATCCAGAAAAAAATGATATTATACTAAAATGTGCTTATAATTCTCCTCCAAAACTTTTGTCTGCTAAAAAAGAAGATCTACTTTCATTATGTCACTCTAACTTAATACCTGAACAGTATCATAGCTTTTTCGAAAGTTTATTGACAGAACAACAGTCAATAATAACCCCAAAAACAACTAAACAAGCAGTAAATAATAAGACTACGAAAAAGACTGAAAAAAAAACTATAAAGAAGACTGAGAAAAAGACTAAAAATGTTTTAGAAAGAAAAAAAAGCAAAAGTAATGTGAAGAAAAAATTGTTCAATCAATAAGTTTATAAGATATTAAAATGTTTACATAAATCTAATAGCATTTTTTTTTTTTTTATTCATCGTTTATAAGATATTTTTTTATTATTAATCTCATTATATTAATTATTATTCTTATTTTTTGTATTACTTAGGTAAAAAAAAAATAATTTTACCTCATGCCTATGTTGTATATTATTATAAAACCAAAGTTTAGGTTAAAAATATTATGACGTAAGATATATAAAATTATATTATTAATAGATTGATAAGTATAATTTAATTTTTTTCAAAGGTTTCACAAAATTTATTTTTATTTTATAAAAAGTACCTACTGTTTAGTTTTTATTTAAAAAAATTTGTTAAATTTCGTAAAAAATTGTTCAAATTTTTTTTAAGTTTTTTAAAATTTGTTAATAAATTTGTTAGTTATTTCAACAATTATTTGTATTTAAAAATATTTCCTTAGTTCAGGTACAAGTGTACAACCCATTTTTACTTTTACCTAAGAAAAGTAAGTATTAAATACCTATATAAAATCCAATGTCAAAGTTATTAATTTCATTAAAAATGGACACATTTCTAATTAAACATTTAAGTTATTATTGTAGTAATTGGGAAATTTGTTGTGAAATATTTATAGCATTACTATATTAACTCAAAAAAAAGTTAATTCCTATAAGAAGGAAAATATTTTTTTTAAACTTGATATTATAAATATATACATAAACATCAAGAAAATTTGAAGCCAAAATTTGATGATGATAAGTGGAATACTTATTGTTTAATAGATGTTTTGCAATGCTGTCAAATTAAAAACTCGTTTTTCTCAAAATATGGTTTTTTGAGTTACAACACTAATGTTCTGACAGTGCGATATGTTAACAGAATATAACGAAGAAGGTTTTACGTTGACTGATATTAAGAATGTGGAACGCACACTAGATATACAAATAAATGTTATATGTGCTGAAAATTTAAATACTTTAATTTATAAGGGCGATGATAAAGAAACTAAAATTTATTTGTACAAAAATGGAAACCATTTTGATGTTATTAAATCAGCTAAAGGTTTTTACCATAGACCTATAAACTAATGGACTGCGTGTTCCTCACCACCCAGCCCTCTCGGGATGGCGTCGATATAGAGTGAGTGAGAGAGAACTATATTGGGGGAATAATGGAAGAAAGTTAGCCACTAAAATTATTTATTCCATGAAAATATTTAGTTATCACCACAATTTAAAATTTAAAAAAAAAAAAATCATGGTTTTCCCCATTGACTAATTGATTATAGTTTTATTTCCACAATGGTACAATTGCCACAATTCAACATTTTAGTTTTATACTTAATTTAACTTAATTTATTTCGTTTCATATGATATATTGACATACTAATACTCACCTAGAAGCCAGGTATTATTGAATAGTCAGTATCAGGGCCTGATTTAATAAAATTAGGGCCAAGTACACAATTTTTTTTGGGGCCCTCAAGTCAAAAAAATGTTCTAGAAAAATTCTACATAAAGGGGGAGGGGAGATGTTAATAATAAAAAAAATGTATATGTTAAAAGTGTTAAATACCAAAATACCTATTTCAAAACTCATAAAATACTACTTGTACATTATTTCATGTAGGTACTATAAATACAATTTAGTTACTTGGTCTAGTAAATTAAGGACAATGAAAAGACAATACTAATTATATAAAATAACAGAATTATACTATATTAAAATATTAAAAATACTTAAGGATTTTATTATATAAATTTAAATTTGAATTAATTAATTTCAGTCTTCCATAAAATAACTTATTCATTTAACAATTTATTCTATATAATTACAGTTAAATAAAAAATGACCAATTTCTATTTACATTTTATCATAAAAGAGTTTAAATTAGATTTTAGGTATCAAATATTTCTGATGTTCAAACAATTTTCTATTATTATTATTTTAATATTTTGTGATGGTAACTTATTAGCACTGAGGTATGGAATGACAAAAATAACCAAAATTCAACTGTCAATTTAATGATATGAATATACTAAAGTCTGAACATTGACAGTTGGTATTAAATTTTAGAAAATACATTTTTGTGGAATTAATTTGAAAAAATAATTGTCTACAAATTACAGAGCCCGGGGCCCCCAGAAATTGGGGGCCAAGTGCAAGTGCTCCATCTGCACTTGCATAAATCAGGGCCTGGTCAGTATTCTTTAATCTATAATATAATATAAATATTTTATATATTTCAAAATAAGATTTTAATAGGTAGGTACATATTAGATTCTGAACGGAGTGAAGAATGTATTGCTTTTACAATGATGTGTTTTTTTTTTTGTGTCTGACGACAACATTTGGAGCAGTAAAAATGCTTCGATTTTTGACTTCAGCCCCTTTTTGAAAAGGAAATTGAATCTAGTTGGTACTTTGGGGGGTCAAAAGTTTGACATTTTCAAATGGTTTTCAAAAAAATCGAGAAAAACCCTAAAAAAGTGACAGAAAACCTGCAATTTTACGAAAACCCACTTTTCGGCAAAATCGATTTTTTGATTTTGCTATAATTCAAAAACTAATCGATGTAAACACTTGAAATTTTCATCAAATGTTTATATTAGCGTTCTCCATACACTGTTAAATTTTCAATGTATTTTGACTTTTTTTGAGCTATTTATAAACAATTGAAATTTTTAATTTTTTTTAGTGTTTTTTTTTAAAATAACGATAAAAATTTTTTGGCCAGCCAGAAAATCTTGAAAATTTAATACAAGGTTTCTTATAAGTTGTTCTTAAAGTGATAAAAAAAAATCCGAAATCGTTAGTCACAATTTTTTTTTGCTTAAAGTTCGAATTTATACGAAATATGTCAAAATTGCGAAAATTGGCAAGTAATTTTGTGGTTGAAAAATCGTGAAATTTTTTTTCTTTTATAACTAAGTTTTGAAAATTTGATACAAGATTCTCCATACATTTTTCTTCAATTATCTGTAAGAAAACTCTACCGAATTCAGACAAAAATTTTTTATGAGTGTTTGAAATTTAAATTTTTACAAAACCGCGTTAAATAACGGTTTAGCCTCAAACGATTTTTGATATTTGTTGTTATTCAAACAGTATAAGTCGTAAATACTTGAAAATTTTACCAGTTATTTAGATTGCCATTTTCTTTACGTGATTTGATTTTCAAAATATTTTGACTTTTTTTGAGCTATTTATAGACAATTGAAATTTTCAATTTTTTTTTATTTTTTTTTTTATAAATGTTGATAAAAAAAATTTAGCTGGGACAAATTACTTGAAAATTTAATTGAAGGGTCCACATAACTTGTTCTAACTCTCATTCAAAAATTATAAAAATACATAGTCACGACTTTTTTTTATTAGCATTTGAAGTTCAAATATTGACACAAATTCGTCAAAATCATGAATATTTTTCACTATTTGGTAGTAAAAAATTTATAAATATTTTACTATCAATAGCTAAGAATTGAAAATTTAATACTATGCTATCCATAAGTTAAGCTTAGAATAATTATAAAAAAGTTTGAGGATTATTCAATTTATAAAATTTTACGAGTCTTTAAAGTTTTAATTTTAATTTGAAATCAAAAATACACGTGTAAAATTACGTTTTACTAATAAATAATAATTTTCGATTTTTGTTATTTTTAAAAAATTATCAAACGTAAGATCTTGAAGCTTTTACTTAAATGTTTGAATTTGTGAATTTTTTTCAAAATAGAATATATGACAATATTTAAATATAATATATCCCAGGACCCAGACTGACAAATCATCTCCGTTCAGAATCGTTTTTCGTATACAATGATACCTATCATTGCATTCAAATTTAACCTACCCTAGTCTGAAGTCCACCCCACCCCCTAATGTACAGCAGAGCGATACTCACTTACTCGCTTTTTTTTAATTGAAAACAAAATTATTTTTGTTAATTGGGATCTCAATCTTTTTTTGGGTTGACATAATTGATTATTATAATAGTGTAATCTAATTTTCATGTATTTTTGTATGATAGATTTAACAATTTGTAACAAGTGATTGTGATAAAATGCGAGTGGTTAAAGATGGAAATAAGTTATTGATGTGTATTTGAGTCATGGTTTTTATTATTAAAAAAATCTATTGTGTTTCCTAAATGTTTAGGGACTTCATTAATTTTAGATATAAATATTTGTTCACTCAAACTTTTAACGTTTAAAAAAAATTAAAATCTGTTACACGATAGTTTTTTTTTGAAATATTGGTCACACTGTATTTCCCCTACAGTCTCTTTTCTCTTTTACTCCATATCGACGCCACGTTTCTCTGTCTAAGCGCAGTCCATTAGTTTATAGGTCTATGGTTTTTACGGATCGTCTTATTATTGTGAAGATTGTGATAAACCATATCAAAATAAAGATAAACATAAATGTGCTATAGAATACAAAATATGTAAATTGTGTACATATTTTGGTATAAGATTTGAACATTCAAGTAGTACGAAAAATAGAATATATTGTGAAAAATGTAATAGATATTGTTATAATCAAGAATGTTTAGATAATCATAACTATATATGTGATTATGTTTACAAATGTATTGATTGTAATAGAATAGTATTAAGAGATAAGAAACATAAATGTGGTTATAGTGAATGTAGAAATTGTTTAGAAGAAGTGAAAATAAATGAACATCAATGTTATATGCAACATAGATCGCAAAAAGGAGGTAAATGTGTTGGTTGTTGTAAATGCGATAAAAAAATACCGAATATTAAAGGCAATAGAAATAGGCTTTGTAGTTACACAGAAAAATATTTGTTTTTTGATTATGAAGCTCAACAAGAAACAGGAACTCATATCGCAAATAAAATAATTGCTCATGATTTTGAAGGAAATAAAATTATGTTTGATACAAATGAAGAATTTTGTAAACATGTAATATCCGAGGAATATAAGGGTTATACATTTATAGCACATTACGCAAAAGGATACGATTCACAATTTATATTAAAATACTTGGTTGATAACACTTTAAGACCTTTTACGATTTATAATGGTACAAAATTAATGTTATTAGAAATTAAATATTTAAGTATAAGAATAATAGATAGTTCTAATTTTATTCAAGGTCCACTCAGTAGTTTTCCTAAAACTTTTGGTCTTAAAGAACTGAAAAAAGGTTACTTTCCACATTTCTTTAATACAGTAGAAAATCAAAACTATATTGGTATATTACCCGATAAAAAATATTATGGATACGAAACAATGAAAACAGATGATAAACAAGTATTTGAAAAATGGTATGATGATAAAATTAATGAAAATTATATATTTAATTTTAAAGAAGAATTAGAGGCTTACTGTAATTCAGATGTAGATATTCTACGAAGAGGATGTTTAGAATTAAGAAAACAATTTTTAGAAATTGCTAATATTGATCCTTTTCGATATACAACTATAGCAGGTGTTTGTATGGCTATCTATAGATCAAGATATTTGTTAAAATATACTATAGCTGCTTTAGATAAAGAAAAAAATGAAAATTATTCAAAACAATCGATAACGTGGTTACAACATTTTAATAATAAAAATATCTCACATGCATTAAATGGCGGTGAAAAAATAATAGCAGGGGCTAAAGTAGATGGATTTGATAATAAATCAAAAACAGTTTATCAATATCATGGTTGTTTTTGGCACGGCTGTACTAAATGTTATAAAGATAGAGAAACTATAAATAATATAAATCATGAAACAATGGAGGATTTGTATCAAAAAACAATTGACAGAAGTACAACAATAAAAAATGCAGGTTATAATCTTGTTGAGCAATGGGAATGTGATTGGATAAATAGTACTACATACAAAAATATGAAAAAAGTTGATATAGCTGACCCTATTAATCCTAGAGATGCTTTCTTTGGAGGTAGAACAAACGCCACAAAATTAAGAGTAAAAAATACAAAAATTCGTTATATTGATGTATGTAGTTTATATCCAACTGTGAATTATTATGATTACTATCCTGTTGGTCATCCTGAAAAAATATTTAAACCAAAATTATATGATAAAAATTGGTTTGGATTAATTAAATGTAAAATTTTACCTCCAAGAAATCTTTATCATCCTGTACTTCCAGTTAAAATAAAATTGGAAAAAAGTGAAAAGTTATTATTTCCTTTGTGTTATAAATGTGCTGTAGATCAAAATCAAAGATGTGATCATTCTAAAAACGAAAGACAATTTATAGGAACGTGGACAACAGATGAAGTTAATAAAGCTTTGGAAAAAGGATACATAATAACAAAAATTTACGAAGTCTGGAATTTCGAAGAAAAAACAACAGACTTATTTAAAAAGTATGTTAATAATTTTATGAAAATAAAATTAGAAAGTTCAAAACATAATTATAGTTCTAATGAAGAGTATATAAAAATAATTTTCGATAAATTGGGCATATTATTAGATAAATATAAAATAGGAGATAATCCAGGTAGACGAGCTGTAGCAAAACTGTGTTTAAATAGTTTATGGGGAAAATTTGGTCAACGACAAAAAATGAAAAAAAATGAGTTTGTTACAGACCCACAACAGTTTTATAAAATATTATTAGATGATAGATTAGAAAATATCAATATAAAAATATTAAACGACAATATGATACAAATGTGCTATAATTATAAAGATTATTACGTTGAGAATTTTCATAATACAAATATTTTAATAGCTTTATTTACAACATCTAGTGCGAGATTAAGATTATATAAAATGTTAGATAAATTAGGTAGAACTGTAGTTTATTTTGATACAGATTCTATTTTCTATATAGATAACGGTGGTAATTTAGTTAAAACAGGAACAATGTTGGGAGAATGGACTGACGAATTAGGTGAAAATGTACATATAACAGATTGGGCATCGACAGGACCTAAAAGTTATTATTATAAAACAAACGATAATAAATTTAAAACAGTTATAAAAGGATTTACTTTGAATTATCAAAATTTGTTAAAACTTAACGGTGAATCGATGATAAAATTAATTGAACAAAAAAATAAAGATAATAATATAGAATTAGAATATAATCAAATAACACGTGATACACTTACTAAAAATATAGTTAATAAAAAAGTTACAAAAAAATTCTCGTTTGGTTATGATAAAAGAATAATATTACCAGATTATGATACAATACCATACGGTTACAATTAAATGAAAGTGATCATTAATTTTTAATAGAATAATTTCTATTAAAAAATAGTATTTAAAATTTTGATTTTTGCAACTCTTCGTTATAAAAACTACCTTCAATCTTTTTATTGTTTAAATCTATAATTTTATATGTTATAGGAATTGTGTTTAAAATTTCTTTAATTATAAATATTTCTGTTGTCCAATTATTACTATATTTATTAACAAATGTTTTTTTATAAGCTTTTATTCTTACTATATCACCCACAATAAATTTAATTTTTGGTTCAGGTTCATTTTTTGTAAAAAATAATTTGTGTAGAACATCGTTTTCATTAGATTTATTTACTTCACAAGGTTCCATACCAATGGATCGATGTATGTCTTTGAAATTATATTCATCTAATAAATTTTGTAAAATATTTATCCATTTTTTAGATTTTTGAACTTCAAAAGATAATCTCATTTTCCCGTTTAATGTTCTATTAAACCTTTCAATAATTGCTGATTTTTCTTCGTTTTGTGTATGATACATATGAATACCATATTTTTTCAAAACATTTTTAAAATGTTTATTTTCAAACTCTAAACCTTTATCTGCGTGAAGTTTTTTTGGTGTTTGATGATTTTGTGTTTTGGCTTGTTCTATTATTTTTTCAAAAGCTTTTGAAACACTAATTCCATCTTTCTTTTTTAGTGGAAAAGCCCATGCAAATTTTGAAAAAGTATCTATAACAGTTATTATATTACAATAACCCTCATTTTGATCTGAATATTTTCTCATTATAACTAAATCAACACCCCATAAATCATCAATACCTTTAGTAAAAATTCTCCTTTTAGGAAATCTTATTCTAACTGGTTTATGAAGTTCTTTAGCTAATAACAATTTATCTGTATCATTTAATTTTTTATTAGAAATTATTGAGTTATTAGAGTGTTTAATCTCAGGAGTTTTTATAAATTTACTTTTATTTGTGTTACAAATGAAACATTTTGATGAAATTCTCCATCGACCGTTAACTGTTTGAATTTTAGTTGCATTAATATTTTTTGTTCTTTTTTTACATTTATGGCAATGTATTAGATCATCTTCCATTTTATATTAATTATTTTTTTATATTAATTTTTTAATAGAATTGTTCTATTAAAAAAAAAAATCGTAGTAAATTATTTTTTAAATAAATTTTTTATAATTGTCAATAAATTCTAAACACAAATGTCCACATATAGGAGGATCATTATAATCTTGAAATTTTCTATCGGTATACCATAGATTATCTTTACCCAAATATTTTACAACTTCTTTTGGAGGTTGAATTCCAAAAGAATCAAAATATATTTTTTTATTTTTTATTTTTTTCCATGCAACCCAATGAGAACCGTTTTGAGTAGAATTATTTAAATTAAGAACTCCACATTCATTTACCCATGATTTCATAGGTAATTCATCCCTCATGAAACACCCTCTATAGTTTTTTATTTTATTTCCAAATTGATTTATATCAAAATTACTTAGCGGTTCAATATTTATATTTTTTTCTTTACTCCAAAAAACTGTATAAACTCCTTTAAATTTTTTAATATTTTTTCTAAAATTTGTTATATCAAAATTATTCATTTTTTCGATTTTTTTTTTTGATTTTTCTTCAATCCAGAACCTTTATTTTTTTCCATTTCTTTATTGTGTCGAATTGTTTCTTTTTCCATTTTTTCCTTATATTTACTATCTTTATAACTATCATACAATGCAACTATAGCTGGAGTGGCTACTGCTGCAGCTTCTATAAAAGGTAAAATTAAAGGTCCCCCTTCTTTTTTTCTAATCTGCTTTGGAGTAATCTCTAACCTTACTCCAGATTTTTTTTCCTTACTGTTTTTTAATTTATCCCTTTGATTTTGATCTAAATAAAAAATATTTTCTCCTTTATATATTTTATTACTAGCAATTTGAATTATTGCATTAGTATTATTTTTACAAGCTTCAGCCAGCTTTTTTTTCTGGTTTTCAGTTAATTTAAAATACATTTTATTATACAAAATATTAAAATTTTATTCAAATATTAAATTCATTCCTAAACGTCTTTTTCCTTTCATTGCATATGTAGTAAAAAGAGCTGGAATTTTTTCATACATAGAACTATCAGGAGCATCAAATCTTTCCATTGCTTTTTGTTCTAAAATTTTATCAGCTTCATGTCTTGTTTTAGTATCTTTATGATCTCTATAAAAATAATCATGATCTCTTGCAGCTTCGTCTAATTTGTTTATAGGTTTTTTATTTTTTTTCTAATTTTGTTCCTGGTCCTAAGTAATTATAACCAGGCCAATGAAATTCAGGCAAATATGAACAATTCAAAAAATCATTAATAAATCCTGAACCTTTTATAATTTTCTTTGGTAAACATGAAACATATGAAAACAAATAATCTGCACCATTGGGATTATCAATTATGTTTTCCATTTCTCTAATACAAATATTAAGAATATTAAGTTTTTCATCATGATAAATATTATTTCCTTTTCTTTCTTCATTTGATATAAAATATATTTTTTTTTACTATGGAATCTTTTGGTATTTTTACAACTTCTTTTGGTAAGTTTGTTACATATAGTAATAAATATTCAATACCTTTAGGAGTATCAATAATTTTTTCCAGACTTGTTTTACATAAACGAAGAATACCAAGTTTTTCATTATGAAAATTATTATTTCCTGCTTTTTCTTCTGCAGACATAAGTTGTAATCTATCTGTTAACTGTTTCATATTATTAATATAATGATATTCAATATGATCATCTGTGTATTTTACTAACCCATCTCCTATTGGTTTTGTTATTGGTTTTTTACTTTCACTAATTTCTTTCCAAATCTTGCTAATCATTGTTGTATATTTTGCGCCACTACTTGATTTAGCTCTTCCTGTCGATTTATTATTTTTTTGATATATAGAATCAGTTTCAATTAACATTTGTTTATATATTTTAAAATCATCATCTGTATAACATTCAGGTCTGGTAGCATCTGAATGTGTCAATAATCTCCACAAACCTATCGTTCCTTCATATTTTTTTCCATTTAAAATTATATCATCATTTTCAAATGTTATCGTACATTTCCCAAGCATGTGATCTTCAAAATCTTCATCATAATATATTCCAAAACAGTTATTAGGTTCTATTGTTGGTAGATATTTTGTAGCAATAGGACCTAATTTTATAGTATTTGCAGGCATTGGGGAATTAGTTATTGGTTTTTTACCAGAACTTTTTGGTGTTCCAAAAGTCTCTTCTGTACTCATTAATCTTTGTAATTCTGGATTTCTTGGTTTATAAGGAGTAGGTATTATCATTTTTTGAATATCATTATCGGTTTTAATAGCAACCTCTTTAACATCATTAACAGATGATTCAACATTTGATAATGCTTTTAATATTGGTTCATAATGTTTTACTTTTTCTTCTGCTTTATATTTATCGTTTAAAATTGATTTTTTATAGTTATTTTGTAATTGTTGTTTAGAGTGCCCCACCTACTACTTGCCTATCTATTATGTATACTAATCTATGAGCTGAACTAACTAGTAACTATCTGTCGACGGCCGGTACTCGTCCGGCGCGACTTGTCTTCCCGTCCCGCATAGCCTTTGTGGCGTGGAGGGAGAGTCGGCGGTGTCGCGTCGTTGTTTCCCGTGGTGGTGGTTGATAAAGTCGTAGACCGGTCGCGACGGTGTCCGTACTTTGTACTGACTGCCGCCGCGTACCGTGTTATATTTATGTATTATAAATTTATAACTAAGTTATGTATATTGATAATAATAATGTGATATATTTTAAATAAATTAATCTCTTATTAGTAAATGAATTATATTTATTTATTACTATTGTAACATCATATTTTTTATAAAATTATAAATTTATAAATAATAACAAAAAAAAAAATATCGATGGTAAGAATATCGATATCGATAGATAAAATATCGATATGATAGTAACTATCGATGGTAACGCTGTCTTAGTAGTGTCGTACAACCACCGGGAGCGCTCGAATACGGTTCGTTTTTATATCATAGGAGTTGCCTATCTATTATATTTTAGCGTTAGTGATGTGGGAACGGACGGAACGTTCGAAATCGTCGGGGCGCGTATTTTACGTTAGAGCGTAAGAAACGAGAGTAATGGAGGTGATGGCCGCCGGAGCCGTCGAAACTGCGTCGAGCGCGGTAGAGTCAGGGGGGGGAGGAAACATGAAAACAGGTGGACGACACGGTAAAAATAATACATTGTATTATGGCAAATCCATGGCACGCGTGCCCGAGATGGCACGCGAAAAGATTTTGTGGGCACTCGAAAATTTTTACTATTATATTAGGTAATAGGTAAAAATATTTTGAGCATACGGCTTTTATCGGTCATTAACGATTTTTGGCACGCTCTAAAAAAAAAAAAAAAAAGGTAATTTTGGGCACGCAGTGTTCAAAAGGTTTGCCATCCCTGTAATACAATAATATTGCCGTACGGCATACAAAAATATAATAATAAAAATATAAATAAAATATATAAATATATATATGTATTATTTATAATATATATATAAAATATATAAAATCAAATTAAATTACTTTTGAAATCTGAACGATATAATTTTATTAAAGTATCTCATTAAACATCAAAATGAACATTGATTCATTAAAAGATTACCTTAGTAAATTGGGTGATGAATTTGTTTCTATTATTGATGTTAACGAGTCTTGTGTCGAATCACAAAAGTCTGTAATTAGAACTAATATTTATGATAGTAGTTCTGCCAAAAAGTTTATAGATTTAATTTCTACATTGACTCATACATCACATACCTATATTTCAATCAGAATTAAAAAATCCTACAAAGTAAGACATACCAAATATAATATCAATGTTAAGTTAATCGTATAGTTAATTTACAAAATTAAACTGTTCTAATGAAACGTTAATTTTGTAGGGTTATTTTTCACAAATATTTTATTTGTCATCACTCATCAAAAAATAAAAGTACTACTAAAACCACAGAACGTAATACTAACTGTAAGTCATCCATAGACATTAGACATATTAATTAAAAAAAATAATAAAAATACCCGGATACTTAATCATGCACATGGTAGCAGTGGCGCACACTCAAAAATAAACAGGGGTAGCATATTGAATGGAAAAATGGAAAAATACCACCCACCCACAAAATAACTTTCAAAAACAGATCCGTGGGGGCTTCGCCCCCACACCCCCTTAGGTAGTATAATATAACCTTGTTCGTAAATATCACTGTAGTATTAAAAAGTAATAATAAATATAAAATTGAATAAAAAATTCAATTAAATTTTTTATTTAATGTTCACCAATTTAATATTAAAGTATTAAACACTAATTTAAATAAAATATATTATGTTTTCTGCTAATTATTAAATATAATTATATTGTTTTAGATTCTGAACGAAGTGATGAATGTATTGATTTTACTATGATGTGTGTGTTTTTTTTTTTTGTGTCTGACAACATTTGGGGCAGTAATAATGCTCCGATTTTTGACTTCAGCCCCTCTTTGAATAGGTAATTGAATCTAGTTGGTACTTTGGGGGGATCAAAATTAAAATTTTCAAATATTTTTCAAAAAAATCGAGAAAAACAAAAAAAAAAATGACAGAAAAATGGCAATTTTACGAAAAACCACTTTTCGATTTTTTGATTTTGCCGTAACTCAAAAACGAATCATTGTAAATACTTGAAATTTTCACCAAATATTTATATTATGGTTATCTCTTTACAGTTAAATTTTCAAAATATTTTGACCATTTTTAAGCTACTTATAGACAATTGAAATTTTCGACTTTTCTAAGATTTTTTTCTTCAAATGCCGATAAAAATTTTTTGGGTGGCCAGAAAATCTTGAAAATTTAATACAATGTTTCTTATAAGTTGTTCTTAAAGTGAA
Organism: Schizaphis graminum; assembly: GCA_020882235.1. Taxonomy (NCBI): domain Eukaryota; kingdom Metazoa; phylum Arthropoda; class Insecta; order Hemiptera; family Aphididae; genus Schizaphis; species Schizaphis graminum. The sequence goes on along the minus strand of CM037033.1, from coordinate 85,554,077 downwards.
AAAAAAAATCCGAAATCGTAAGTCACAATTTTTTTTCATAAGTGCTCAAAGTTCGAATTTATACGAAATATTTCAAAATTTAAATTAAATTTCATACTCTCATTATGCGTATGTTGCCTAATATTTTTATTAATAAACAGATACTATAAAGTAACCATAGTAACATATAAAAACTATACTATTTGTTTCAAAATAGAATATATGACAATATTTTAATATAATATATTATCCTAAACTGACAAATCATCTTCGTTCAGAATCGTTTATCGTATACAATGATACCTATCATTGCATTCAAATTTAACCTACCATAGTCTGAGGTCCACCCCACCCCCTAATGTACAGCAGAGCGATACCCACTTACCCGCTTTTTTTTTAATACATATATAATATAAATTTTTCCTATAAATACAATTTATGCACACTGGGACTAAAGGTTACATACTGTTGTATAACAAATTAATATAATAAAGCTTTTTGCAACAAGCTGCTGTTATTGGCAAATGTATTAATAACAGTGTCTGAGTCAATTTTAACGTCATTTTCACATGAAAGTACCATTAAATTTTCAAGGCGACCTTCAGTCATGGTACTACGCAGTTTATTTTTGATTATTGTTAGTTTGGAAAATGTTGTTTTTGGTGTAGTACTAGCAACCGGTAATGTTACAGCAATTTTCAAAGCTATGCTTAGGACAGGAAATACAGACTGTAAACCACTTATTTTAACGACCTTCAATACTGTTGATAAACTGCATCCATTTAAAGGAAGCTTGGTGATAGAAAAATGTTCTACTGGTTCTTGAGTATTCTGAGAATCTTCCAAGTCGCTTTCTAAATGATCAATAGATTCATCTTCGCTGTCTGATTGAGAATCATGAAGACGGGTAGGAATTAGTTTAACATTTTCAAAATTAAAATAACATTTTATGAATTGTAAATATTCTCTTTTTAATCTTCTTTATCAACAAATTTACTATATGTATCAGAAAATACTTTAAATGCATCAACTGGCAATTTATTGAGATCATTAGATATTTCTTCCATGCGGCGTCGAGAAAATAATGACAGATCCTTAAATAAACTCTGTTTATTTCATTGAACCTTTCTTTTATCTGAGTAATAGCTGTATCAAATACTATAAAATATGTTTTAATTTTAAAATTTTGCAATGTGTCTTCAATAACTTCGTCTACAGCTATATCGTCAGCTTTACGTGGTACCCGTCTTATTCGATTATGTGGAATTGGCTTAAAATCTTCACATTCATTAATTGAACACTTTTTGAACTCTTTGACTTCGTTAAGGACAGTGTAAAATTCTATGTCACTTCTACATGTTTCTAAGTGTTTTATTTTTTCTTTAACTAAATCAATAACTCCGATAAGATCTATGTCTTTGGCCTGCAGCATTAAACTGAGAGGAGTGATAATTTGAAAGATTTTTTTATATATGATGGCTGTGGCTAAAAATTTATCACACATGATATTTTCTTTTAAACTCCGAGCCTGATGAGCACCTTTGCGATCACTTAAACATTCATTATTTTGGATATTTTGTAAGGTATCACATAAAGCATCAAATGTGTCTAAAACAGTATTGAGCGCATGATCATGGAACCACCAACGAGTAGTTTCTACTCTCTTGAAGCGTCATTTACGTTGTGTACTTCCATATATTTTTTCTTGAAATTCATTAAATAAGGCCACTCGTTTCTTACTTGAGCATATAAAATCATAAATAGATTCTAAAATACCGAACATATCATTTGCATTGGGTGAACAGCTTACCGCATCAATAACAACTAAATTCAGCCGATGTGCATAGCACCAAACAAAAACTGCAGCCGGATTAGAACGTTTAATTATGGCCTGAAGTCCATTATATGCACCACGCATATTACTTGCACCATCAAATGATTGTCCAACCAAGTATTGCTTCCAATCTAAAGAATATATGGCACATATTTGTTCTACTATTCCAAATATATTTTGTGCCGAAGTATTTGCACATTCTTTCATACTGATTAACCTTTCATGGGCTTCGGCAGTCTCATCATGTATGTAGCGAATCACAAAGGAGAGCTGCTCTTTTCTAGAATTATCGAATGTACTGTCTAATGTTATACTGAAAAACTTAGCAAACTTAATTTGTTTTAAAATTACACCACGAGTGTATCCAGCCATTGCGTCAATGAGTTCATTTTGCCTTCTCCACGATATGAAATCATATTTTGTTTTTTTTTTTAAACGTTGGCCAGCTATGTATGATCCAAGAACAGGGTGATACTTTCCCAATAAGCAGACCAAATCTTTGAAATTTCCACGCAAATTGGACTCCCAATTTTCTCTGTGACCTCGTAGAGCCAAAGAGTGTTGAGCAAGGTAGAGAATTACGTCAATAATTGCTGCAACAATTAGACGGTTCGTAGCAACAAATGTGTTCCTTGCTTTAAGAATTGAAGGTTGAAGAGGCACACACTGATCTTCTAATTTCAATTTAATTTTTTTTTATACCATGAAGGAAGAAAACTCCTATTGTTTCGCACAGGAAAACAATTCTTGGACATATCCTCTTTCTGAGGCTGATGAGGACCCCAGCTAAGAATTAATATTCTTTTTTCATAAGAAAATGGTCCTGATGCAATAATTTTTATAGGATCTTTTTCTTCGATACCAAACTCTAAAAATGAGAACATTTTATATACTTTTACAATGGTATAAAATTCGATATATATTCTGGACTATAAGCAATTAAGTTACTAGAGAAATGACGTACGAAAAGAAAGAATTATTTATTGTGTAAAAACCTGGTACTTACCTATAATAAATTTTTTCCTCGATGAAAGAAAATTAATTTATATAATATTCACTTAACATATAGCAATAAAATATTAATTTAACCTGTAGCATCAGAAATAGTAAGAGACTGGTCTTCAATAGAAATTTAACAAACTTTTTCACTTCCTATTTAAAAAACAAATTAAAATTAAATCAACATTTTTATAACGTATATATAAAATCGAATTAAATTACCTTCTAAATCATCAACTGCAGAAATATGATCTTCATTGACAACAATGTCATTTAAACTTGTTGTACCTAATAACACAACATAAAATAAATATAAATAAAAAGTAAAATATAATAGTTGAATAAAAATTAACCTGATGATTTAGCAAGTTCAGGGATCTGGTCTTCATTAGATAATCTACATGCTTTTTCACTTCCTATTAAATAAACAAATTAAAAACTATTATAAGATATACAGGGTGATTTTTTTATCAAACAACACTCATTATTTCGAAAAGTATTAACTTTTTTCAATTTTTTTTTTTTCAAAATTTTTAGTTTTATGCTTTTCTAAAACTATGTTAAATTTTTATTTTTTTCACTTAAATATTTAATAGTGAAATCCTTATCAACTTTTGATTTTCAAATTACTTAAAATGTTATAAAATAGTAGGGATATTTTTTTATGAATTCTAACGTTTAAATTATTATTTTTCATTTAACCGTTCGCGAGTAATAGCTTTTCAAAGTTGGGCGGTTTTCGGTTTTAATTTTGAAGACCAGTAGTCACATGGGTAATAAATAATAATAATAGGTACATATTTTCACATGTAATAAACTCGTTATCGACTATCGTTCAACACAGTAATGACAAATGACAATGAACTTTGTACCTGTAGATTGCAAATTAATTGTTATAATTATTTAGATAATAATTAATAACCTGATTAAAGTTTTGATAAGAAAATAAATGAGTTGGGGACAGTGAGTCGTCCGAAGGTCTACCACTGTTAACATTTTTCGGACAAGTGCTTATCAATCAAAAAAAAAATATAATTATAATTTAAAAAATTTTATGTTGGTGATAGATTTTACACGACTATTTTAGATTCTGAACGGAGTGATGAATGTATTGATTTTACAATGATGTGTGTTTTTTTTTATTTATTTTTTTTTTGTGTCTGACGACAACATTTGGTGCAGTAATATTGCTTCGATTTTCTCAAACGACTCAAATAGTATCGTTTATGAAGCAAAAGTGAATCTAGTTGGTACTTTGGGGGGTCAAAAATTAAAAAATTTCAATATTTTTAAAATGCGTCGGAAAAAACCCTAAAAAAGTAACGGAAAAACGGGAATTTTTACGCAAAACCAGTTTTCAACAAAATCGATTTTTGTTATTTTGCTATAACTCAAAAACTAATTGATGTAAATACTTGAAATTTTCACCAAATGTTTTGACTTTTTTGAGCTATTTATAGACAATTGAAATTTTCAATTTTTTTTAAGTATTTTTTTTTTTAAATAACGATAAAAAATTTTTGGCCGGCCAGAAAATCTTGAAAATTTAATACAAGGTTTCTTATAAGTTGTTCTTAAAGTGAAAATTGTGACTAATGATTTTGGATTTTTTTTTAAAAGTGCTTAAAGTTCGAATTTAATTAATTTGCAAGTAATTTTGTGGTTGAAAAAATCGTAAAAATTTAAATGAAGTATTTAAACTATACTTTTATTAGTTACCTACAAATAACAAAATATAAGTAGTTAAAAAAAACAAAATAAACAAAAGTTACTCATAAAACTATTTAAAGAAAAATGTTATATATTATAGTATTCACAAGCCATTTCAAATTTGTTAAATACAAAACTATTTGATAATATGAATAATAATGATAAAGAAAACATTGTACAGTTAAAAGAGTAAAGCCTTTGACAAAACATTACTTTTTTGGGCAAATAAATTAATAATTTTTTCATTATCTATATCAACATCTTGCTCACATGAAATTCGCATAAGATTTCTCTCTGTTCAGATATTTTGAGTATATTTCACAGACTATAATAAAAGCATCTTTTGGAAGAGTTTCTGGATTTTTTCTCACTTCCATAATTCTCCTTCTTGAAATTAGTGATAAATCTTTCATTAAGCCAGTCTCATTAATATTAAAACGTTCACTAAAATCCATTTGAATAATATCAAGTGTTTTATTAAAACATTCTATTCTAATTTGTTTCACAGGGTTTAATATGGGAGTATCTTTACTTAACTCACCTGATTTTTTTGGGCATCGTTTTGGTCTAGATACTACTATTGGAGTAAATTCTTGTTCCGAATCAATTACAAATTGATCAACTTCCTTTATAATGTCTTGAAAAGCATTTAAACTTCTATCATTTAATAATTTAATTTTATGTTTAGCACTTTCTATCAAATTTGTTGCAGCTAACAAGTCCAAATCACGAGTTTGTAATATTTTATTAGCAGGTTCAATTATTTGAAATAATTTCTTAAACATTATTGCTACAATTAGAAAACGATAAGAAGTAAAATAATCTAAAAGACCACTAGCTGCAGCTCCTGTCTTGGCGTCTCCAGGACCTTCAGAAAGTTTAATTGTGGTCAGGGTCTCAATCACAGCATTATGAGAGGTCAAAACTGTATTTAAAGCAGCTGAATGTGATGACCAGCGTGTGGTGTTAACACGCTTAAGAGCCAAATTTTTTTGTGCTGAAGAGTATTTTTTTTGGTTTGAACGAAATAATTCAACTCTTTTTTTTGTATTCCGAACAAAGGAGTATAAAGTTTCGAGATTACCAAAGAGGTTTACTGCATCTGTGCAAGAAGAAACTGCTTCTTTAACTATTAAATTCAAGCGATGGGCGTGGCACCATACATATATTGCTGATTTATTTTCATTTTTAATTAAGGATTGCACACCTTTATACTCACCACACATATTAACAGCGCCATCATAGGAATGTCCTACTAAGTTGTTAATCCAATCCAAATTATTTTTAGCCATTACTTCTTTAAATAAATTAAATAGTTCAAATCCACTGGTGTAAGGGGATTTACGTATAGCAATTAACCTTTCATTCACTACGCCAGTAGTTTTACATACATATCGAACAATGAAAGAAACTTGTTCTTTATGCGCCGAGTCAAACGTTGAATCTATTGATATGCTGAAAACTCCTGATGTTATAATAGCTTCTTGAATTGTTAATGCAATATTATTTGATATACACTCTATTAGTGTATTTTGTCGCCTCCAACTTAAAAATGAAACTTCTTTTTTCCCACTTGATTTAATAAATTCAACATGTTGTTGAAGTGATGATGAATGTTGAGCCATTAAAAGGACTAAGTCTTTAAAATTTCCTTTGGAATGTTTACGTGACCAATTTTCACGATGTCCACGGAAAGCCATGTTATGCTGAGCTAAAAAAATTGTCACATTAATCAAATCAGAAACTGTTTGTCGATTTTGTGCAATTTCCATTTTCTTTCTATTTTCTAGTAAAGGTAAAAGTGGGAGACAAGTTTTTCTTGTTTTTACTTTAATTGAAGAAGTTATATGATCTTCTGAACATTCATGTGATTTTATACACATACTCCCATTTTTCCAGGTAGAAAAACCTTTCTTGGTCCAGGCCATAGAAGACATATTATTTAAGTTTATTCCAAACAACATGCAATGCAAACAAAAAGCTTTGTCCAAATTTGGTGAGAAGGATAGCCAATCACGATGGATTTTACTGCCATCGTCCAATATATTATAATACCATGAGCTATTGAAATGATGACCGTTTTTGTTCTTTTTAAATGCTTTACCTGGTAAATCATAAGCCACGGGTTGACATGGACCCCACTTTAAAATTTCATTTTTCCAATAGTTGTCAGAAATAGTTGTCAAAACTACATCAGCATTTTCTAAAATCATAATAATTCTTAATTAGGTTGACTGATATTATAAATTGAAATAAAAAGATACAAAATAGAAATAAACATCATTAAATTATTTATATTAATTATTATCATTGGTGTGGAAGTTAAAAATGAATTATAAATCTCAAAAATTTAAATAAATTTAATGTACTAAAAAAAATGGAAAGTTTAAAAATAAAAGTAACTTAAAGAAACAAGTATTATTGAAAAAAAAAAAATATAGTATTTTAATGACAATATACATTTAAATAAAAAAATATTCTTTAATTTATTTAGGAAGAGCTCAAAAATAACAAAAAAAAGTTTTAAAATACTACTTATTTTCATTAATTCCTAATAACCTAAGGTTATATAACCTAACTTAATAACCTAACAGTTTATTGGATGCTTTTTCTTTAAGTATTATAGTATTATAGAAGTTGTAATTATTTAAATTTAGACTAATTATATAAGTAGGAATTTAAAATGAGACAGCATTAATAATTTATAATTTACATTAAAAATATATATTATTTTAAACTTGTATTTAAAAATTATAAAATTGAAAGATTTAATACCTTCTACATCAGTTGCAGTCTTAGATAAAAGTTCTTCGCTGGTACTGGGATGAATACATTGAATTTGACTATCTATAAAGTATAAAAAAAAATTTTTAACAAATAAGTAGGTATGAGCAGTTAAAAATGAATAAAATAAATTAATACCTTCTAAATTAGTTGCAGTCTTAGATAAAAGTTCTTCGCTGGTACTGGGATGAATACATTGAATTTGACTATCTATAAAGTATAAAAAAAATTTTTTTAACAAATAAGTAGGTATGAGCAGTTAAAAATGAATAAAATAATTAATACCTTCTAAATTAGTTGCAGTCTTAGATAAAAGTTCTTCGCTGGTACTGGTACATTGGATTTGACTTACTATAATACAAGAATATAATTGAATATTCAACCATTAAAAATAAGATAATAATGAAACAATTCAATGGCCAACACTTTGTTTTAACTAACCTTTTAATTTTCATTTTTCACACACATATTATCAAATTATTAATAATTTTAATGACAAAAAAAGTAGTACCAATTATGATTTAGTAAATGAATATTATTAATTTATATAGTATATAATTTTTATAATTGACACATAAATACATTTTACATGGGTTAAGTATTTTCAAGTCATTTTGTTTTTAATGTAGATTGTCATACCTTAATAGCTTCTATAGTTATACAAATTTTGCTCATGATTATCTTGTATATAAATTATTTCTATAAATCATTATGTATTACTAGGATATGTTTATAAAGAATAAATAATTAAGTATATAATTTATAAATTTATAACTCGGTAGCAATTAAATCCTGAGACCAGTGAGTCCTGACTACCAAAGAACTATGGTCTATGAACGAAAGTATTTTCAAATATAATGAATAATAATTAATAATTAATAAATACCGTAAAAGTGGGTGAATAGAAACAGGTTTACACCTTTCAGGTGTTATATCTCTGGATCTAAAATATGTACAATGCTGTGAATTACATCAAAATTTGGGTCTCACCGTGTACTACATGATAGAATTTTCAACGGTTATCCAACTATAAAATTTGATTTTATAAATTTTTATAAGTACGCTGTTTCTATTCACCCGCAGGTGTGGGTGAAAAAAACAGCTGCTTAGTTTTCATAGAATTTGTTATTCAACTGTATTGAGGGAGAATAGAAACATAATTTTGAATTTTTTTAAAAAAAAAGCGTTCAAATAACTTAATTATAGCATTTATTTTATGAAAAACAACATTTTAAACATATATGGCTTATATACGTTTGGCATGTTTCTATTCACCCGGAAAACAAAATGTTTTGATTAAAAAAATTATAAAAAATCAGCAAGTCAGTAAATAGGATTGATACTTATGTTAATTAATTCTCCACAACTACGCTGAAAAGTGAAAAAAAAATTTTGGAGTTATCACAATTCGTTTATGAGAACCATGATAACAAAGTTGATACACATTTTTTGTAGGTAAAATAATTTTTACACTTATTAATTTTTTTATCGACAATTATTATGGAGGAAAAAATGTATCAATTGAATTCGATTCTTTATAACATAATTACATAACCAATGTAATACATCAACAACTTATAAAAATAGTTATACTTAGACCGTAGTTATTGGTCAATGAAACTTATTTCGAAATTTTGTTTCTATTCACCCATCAGTTTCTATTCATCCACTTTTACGATATAGTAAATACCTGTTATTCGTGGAGTCTTGAAAAAACAATCAATCTTGTTTAGATTAAGTTTTCGTTTCTTGAAAGAATTTATATGCCACGTCCAATTAGTTTTATTAAGATTTTCTCGCTTTTTACCACAGGTACAAATTTCAGAGGTCATAATAAATCAAATTTGTCACCACATGCGTTTACGTTACACACAGACACGAGCACTAGTGCACTCGGTGTCTCGGTTATCGGAGATCGGTACCTATCACAATCAGCGATCGGCCACGATTTGATTTAATAATTTAAAAATAGAAATTTTCACCGTATAAACTATACATTATATACGAATATTGGAAATGTTTATAAAATCTATTTTTATATAAGTATTAACAATATTGTTCATCTTTATCAGACTATTACTACTATATACGGGCGATTAGTGCTTACGTCATACACGTTCTTAATATTTATGTATATAAACTAAAGGACCTTATACGTTCTCGTTTTATTCATTTATTGTAAATTATAATTCTTATTAGTTATTAGATCCATTACTCATTACTACTAGTTACTACCAATTACCATCCAATACATACGTTAATACTTTATTAATATTATGATATTTATAATAATCTATTTAATTTGTAAGAATATTTTATTTTTCTACACTTGATATCTTCCAGCAAGCAACCACCCACCCACCCTTTTAGTATGTGGATTTGTCCATAAACAATGACTAGGGTGTGCGCCCCTGATATGAATTATTTACCTTCTATAAGACAATTTAACAAAATATATACATAACAATATCTATACAAAATATACAAACTAGATTATAAGAAAATTTAACAACAAAATATATACATAACAATATTTATACAAAATATACAAACTAGATTATAAGACAATTTAACAACAAAATATATACATAACAATATTTATAAATTACATAAAATTTGCAATTTTCTATTTTTCATGCGAGGTATTTGCAAATTACGGTTAGTTCTGGTCAAAGTAGTATAAATTCTAAATCTTATATATAAGTTTAACAAATAGTCATGGGGGAATTGTTCACAGGAATGTTCAAAGTATACATTTAACATTAAAGTTTTAAGTTTTTACCCAACTTTTGGTGATGGTGCTAAAGTAGGAAATTGATTTGTAAATATAATGTCTAATTCAAAAATATATTGGTAAAAATTACAATCTGGAGTCATTAACGATGAAAATATAGATATAGAGCTGTGTTGATATGATTTGAAGTGAGTAAAAAAAAGTTCATCAGATAACTTTGTGGTAGTTCTGCCATATCTTATGCACGTTTCACAAGAATGAATGTTATAACACTTCATTATTAAATAACCACATATATATGTAAAAGCATTTCTTTCTGGCAATTCTAATGATCTGTAATTGGTTGCATCAATGGGTAATGGATTAATTTGAATTACCTTTTGGTTTTCAGGGAATATTGTTTTTAAATCTTCAGCTGGTATTTTATTTAAATTACTCAGTACTTCGTCTATGTCTTCCAAACAATTTGCACCTTCATTTCAGCAGTTTTACTGAAAACTTGAGATGCAAATTTCACTTTCATCTTTTGAAATGGACCAGGATTCATATGTTTTTCTGTCAATTTAGGAGCTAGGCGATGAGTTCGTTGTGCATCAGAATTATAGAATTGTTTTAAATGTTTGCTCTCAATAATTTTGTCTTCAGAAACTTATCTATAGTTAAAAAAGTTATTTCTGGTTGATTTTAGTAAATGAGGAGGGTCAAACATGTATATAATTTCTTTTGTTCCGACTTTAAAATAAGGGTTTTCAGGTGTTACTCCCACATCATCAGCGAATGATTTAAAATTAGAACCCATATCAGACATCATGACTCTAACATTAAATGAAATACTAGTTAACTTTAAAATACACTTATATATTATGTTTTTAAGAGAAAAACCAGAGCAAGTTGAACCAACAAAATAGTACCCGATTGGCTGTTTCCACGTATCATGTATACCTCTCATCATCCAAAGACCATAACAGATTTTGCAACATCAGTGGTTTTATGTGTCTCTACATCATGGAATCCAATAACTTCATCTTTGGCATAATTATAGTAAAGAAAAGCTTTTAATGACATTTCATCAGCACATAATACGCAATCTCTTCCTTTTTTGTTCAATGTTTGTACTTTTAAATAAAGTACTTTAAAAACAAAATCACTGAGTCCAACACCGATTTCCCAATTTTCTGTAGCCCTCTGCAAGGTTCTTAAACTTGGTAAACACCACACTTTTTTAAGAAACCAATAAGCCTTAGCACCATAAAAATGTACCATCAAAGCAAATTGTTTTTCTTCTGGTGTATACCTTCTACCTTTTGCTTTGACTGTACATAATCGAGCCTGATTTTTTATAAAACTACAGATTATTGGCTTACCAGCAAATAATGTGTCACATATATTGTTGAAGTCTGTCAACGTCACTGGTCCATCTAATCGGTCTTGTAAATTTGAATTAATGGTCTTGAGATTTGCACATTCTTTTAAAGCTGATTTCAATTGAATTTCAGTGTACTGTAATCTTTTTTTCAGTTTCATTTTTCTTGATGTGTTTTGAGATAAAACTAGTCCTGTCTGAGTTTCAGAATCTGTAATAAAATATTTTTTGTTGGTTACAATTTTAATTTAAATGTGTAGTTTATAGGTACCTAATACATATTTTTTTAATTTAGGAGATGTATATGTGATATAAATTACCTGAACAAGGTGTTGAACAACTTGATGAAGGCCTTGATGAAATATCTGATGTTGAAAATTCTTTGAACACTCAGGTAATGATTCCGGTGTTCTAGGAAATAATTCGACCGGACTTAAAACAGAATCTAAAATCAAAAACTTAATAAAACACATGTTTTGAAAATTGTAATGTTTTAATATTTACTCTTACTGTTTGTAACATCAATATGTTCTAAAGGGTGAGGAGTACAAAATTGTGGTAGATCTGGTGTCCCGTCAAATTATCGCGATAATATTGTCGCGGTAATAATATCGCGGAAATAACGTCGTGGTTAATTTCATAGCATATCAATAATCTCGCGCGTCATTATTATCGCAATATTTATTATTTAAAAGATAGCAATAATTTGTTTGCTTTGTACGAACGCTCGTACACGGCAGTATTCGTTTGGTAATATAACACAGCACACAGCCTGCACTATGGAGTATATTACCAACCAAAAAGGTGGAATATTACTAAAATATAAATCTTTCTTATACCAAAAAGAACGTGAAACAACAGATAAAATTATTTGGAGGTGTTTAGAATACACAAAAAAAAAATGCCGTGGACGTTTACATTCTTCTGGTGAAGTTGTTCTTCATACAACCGATCATAATAATCACGTTCCCGACATAGGCAAAATTGAAGCAAAAGAGGCTATCCAAAAATTAAAAGAAACGGCAAAAAATACGCAACTAACAACTCACTGTGTTGTGGGGACTATAACATCTGAAGTAAATTTCATTGCACATTTTTATTACCATAATTTTATTTTTTTATTTTATTAGACAATAATTTACATAATATTATAGATTACACAAAGCGCAGCAGGACAACTACCGAGTTTAAATCAATTAAAGCGTACTGTTCAGCGAATTCGAAAAATCGAAACATGTGCTCCACCTATTCCAAAATCGTTAAACGATCTTATAATACCAGACGAGTACAGGAAAACAACAAGTGGTGAGACTTTTTTACAGTATGATAGTGTTAATTATGACGGTTACCATGATAGGTTTTTAATTTTTACAACTGAAACAAATTTAAAGTTAATGCAAATATGTGAACATTGGTTGGCGGATGGCACTTTTTCATGCTCACCTCATATTTTTAATCAACTTTACACAATACACGGAGTTAGTTATTCAAATGTCGTACCAACTGCATATATTTTACTACCAAATAAGAAAGAAGAGACTTATAAACGCATGTTTCTTGCATTAAAATCCTTACATCCACAACTCAGTCCAAAATCTATTATGTTCGATTTCGAAAAAGGTGCAATGAATGCTGCAAAATGTGTATTTCCTTCAGTCGATATAAAGGGCTGTTTTTTTCATTTATGTCAAAGTATTTGGCGACATATACAGTCCAACGGATTACAGTCCAAATATTCAAATGATTCCGATTTTGCTCTTAATTTGAGAAAACTAGCTGCACTTGCTTATATTCCAGAAAATGATGTATTGTCCGCCTTTGAAACTTTACTCGAATCTCAATTTTACCAACAAGAAATGTTATCAAATTTAATTGATTATTTTGAAGATACATGGATCGGTAGACCTAATCGTAGAACTAGAAGAGCCCCTTTATTTTCAATTAAAATTTGGAATTGTTATTCAATGTTAGACGATGATATTCCACGAACAAACAATTCGGTTGAAGGTTGGCATAATTCTTTTAATTCTATGCTAAGTGCGCATCATCCATCGATTTGGGCATTCATTACTGCATTAAAGAGTAAAAGTAGATCTACATTCTCATTGTTCATTTCAACAGAAGTGATAATTTTTGGAGCTGCATTTAATTTTAATCGGTTCGTGTTAAATAAATAACAAGCAGGATCAAAATGGTCAGAGCAGATTCTTTTTTGAGAAAGTCTAAATGTATCCTTTAAACCAATATTATGAATCCAAGTATTACAACTATAATTTAAATAAACATTTCAATAAGAAATAAAACAAAATAATAATATGGTATAATAGTATAAACTAGAGCTAATGGCATGCTCGTATGCTCGTTTTAGATTCTGAACGGAGTGATGAATGTATTGATTTTACAATGATGTGTGTTTTTTTTTTTTTCGTGTCTGACGACAACATTTGGAGCAGTAAAAATGCTTCGATTTTTGACTTCAGCCCATCTTTGAAAAGGAAATCGAATCTAGTTGATACTTTAGGGGGTCAAAAGTTAAAATTTTCAATATTTTTTAAATGAGTCGGGAAAACCCCTAAAAAAATGACGGAAAAACGGGATTTTTTACGCAAAACCAGTTTTCGACAAAATCGAATTTTTATTTTGCTATAACTCAAAAAATAATAGATGTAAATACTTGACATTTTCACCAAATGTTTATATTAGCGTTCTCCATACACAGTTAAATTTTCAAAGAATTTTGACTTTTTTGAGCTATTTATATAGACATTTGAAATTTTTAATTTTTTTTAGTATTTTTTTTTTAAAATAACGATAACATTTTTTTGGCCTGCCAGAAAATCTTGAAAATTTAATACAAGGTTTCTTATAAGTTGTTCTTAAAGTGATAAAAAAAAATCCGAAATCGTTATTCACGATTTTTTTTTATAAGTGCTTAAAGTTCGAATTTATACGAAATATGTCAAAATTGCGAAAATTTGCAAATTTTGGTTAAAACTTTGGTTGAAAAATCGTAAAATTTTTTTCTTTTATAAGTAAGATTTGAAAATTTAATACAAGGTTCTCCATACATTTTTCTTCAATTATCCGTAAAAGAAACTCTACCAGACTAAGACAAAATTTTTTTATGAGTGTTTGAAATTTAAATTTTTACAAAACCGCGTTAAATAACGGTTTAGCCTCAAACGATTTTTGATATTTGTTGTTATTCAAACAGTATAAGTCATAAATACTTGAAAATTTTACCAGTTATTTATATTGCCATTTTCTTTACGTGATTTGATTTTCAAAATATTTTGACTTTTTTTGAGCTATTTATAGACAATTGAAATTTTTAAATTTTTTTTATTTTTTTTTTATAAATGTTGATTTAGCTGGGACAAATTACTTGAAAATTTAATTGAAGGGTCCACATAACTTGTTCTAACTCTCACTTAAAAATTATAAAAATACATAGGCACAATTTTTTTTTATTAGCATTTGAAGTTCAAATATTGACAAAAATTCGTCAAAATCATGAATATTTTTCACTATTTGGTAGTTAAAAATTTATAAATATTTTACTATCAAAAGCTAAGAATTGAAAACTTAATGCTATGCTGTCCATAAGTTAAGCTAAGAATAATTATAAAAAAGTTTGATGATTATTCAATTTAAAAAATTTTACGAGCGTTTAAAGTTTTAATTTTATTTGAAATCAAAAATACACGTGTAAAATAACGTTTTACTAATAAATAATTTTCGATTTTTGTTATTTATAAAAAATTACCAAACGTAGGATCTTTAGACTTAAATGTTTGAATTTGTTTCAAAATAGAATATATGACAATATTTAAATATAATATATCCTTGACTGACAAATCATCTCCGTTCAGAATCGTTTTTCGTATACAATGATACCAATCATTGCATTCAAATTTAACCTTCCCTAGTCCGAGGTTCACCCCACCCCCTAATGTACAGCAGAGCGATACTCACTTACCCGCTTTTTACTAATTGAACTTGAAAAGTAGTTTCTGTAATATCAATTGTTTCATCTGAAGTTAATATGTTACCAACTATTGATTTTAAGTTGGTTAAAAAATTGTCAGATTTCATACCAGTAAATATAGTATTTTTTAAATTTGGATTCATCACTATAATATTTATTTGATCACCTTTTTCATAATTTGAATTTTTTTGGACAAGTTTTAACATAGAATCTAGAGCTTTATGTGTATAATCAATTTTGTATTTTGCATTACTTAGTTTTAGATCTTTTATTAACGCTTCTTTAAAACGAATTTTATAATCAGCTTCGTGTATCTTAAATTTTTTTTGGACGTGTTTATTCAATTGAATTACATCTATCAACTCAAAAACCTCTGGTTTTTTTTTCTAATGAACTATTAAAATAATTTTCTTCAGTGAAAAATGTTTTTTCTAACTTCTGAAACGGATTACTGTTTAATGAACTATTATCAGTCTTGAAAATATCTTCTTTAAATTTACGAAAATGTTGTTGTTTGTTGATATTTGTTATTAAATTATCTTTATTAAGTTTGTAAATAGACCTTATACCATAACTTCTTCCTAATGATTTAAGCTCAGAAATTTTTAAATCACGAATTGTATGGCCTTTCCTAATTCTTGATATAAGATCAATTTTTTTAATGTACTATATCCCTTAAGTTTTGCCTCTTTTGCTATTGACTTAAGCTCAGAGAATTTCATATTTTCTAATATTCTTATAGAATTTATTTGTTCCATTGTTTATTATAATTTTTATTTTCATTTTTATTTATTCAATTTCTTTTGAAAAATTTTGCATTTGATGATTTTATTTCATTTTGTGTTATATTTGTGTTTAAAGTTATTTTACTGATCTTTTCATATTTAATATCATTTTGTGTTCTATTTCTGATAATTATGCCAAAGGTTGTGGTTTGTGATCTTTTTGTGATTAAAAACATTTTTCTGATCTTTTGTGATTAAAAACAGTTTTACTGATCTTTTGTGTTTAATAGCATTTTGTGTTCTATTTCTGATAATTATGATAAAGTGTAAAGTTTGTGATGATTTTCTGATTAAAAACTATCTTGTGATCTTTTTGTGATGAAATATATTAAGTGTACCAGAGTGCCCCACTTACTACTAACCTCATTAATAAAAATGAGTTATTTGTTAATTAATTAATCATTTAGAGAGGGGCAAACCCATAGACATATTACTAAATGGACTGCGTCTCCCACGCACCCCGCCAATGTCACCGTGAGACCAACATTGTTAGAAAGAGATCAAAGTCATTATACATGTATGTAAAAGAGATAGAGTATAGTTTAAGAAAGTCATAGAGAAAAAAATCAGATATCATGAAATAATAAGCAAAATTTGGAGGTGATAACATAATAATTAATTTGTCTATGGGTGATGATAATACAAAATATAAAATAGGTATTATAATTTATAAGTTATAACATTTATAACATCGTTTTATTTTATTTTATAATTGCAAAATAAATTATTTTATACCTATTGGCTATTACTTATTTTACTATTGCGGTATTACAGAAAATATTCAAATAAGCAATACTCAATAGTGTAGATGAAACGGATGAATGGTGTAGGTTCAATAGATAATAGTACAATGGGTAATGACGTATGAATGTAAATAATCTGTACTTTGATTTTAAGACAAAACAAAATATCATATTTTTAAAAAAAAACATTAATTAATTATATTTATATTGTGTCATTAATAAGTATGTATTGTATACACATATAATATAAAAGTTAAGTCATTACCTACATAATATAAAATAATTTTTGACAATAGGTCGATATTAAAAGTAAAATTACACAGTATAAAAAAATTAACTTAATTATCCTACCTAGTAGATATTATATTTTATTGATTTTTAAAGTGAATTGTTTTAGTTAAAAAAGATCTAATACGATCATCTGGTTGGCTTTCATTCATACAATAATGATTAGGGCCCGGATTTATATGCATTTGCATGTTTTTCTGAATAGTCCAAAAAATAGCTAGGTAAGCTACAAGTTTGATTTGTAATCAATAGGTCCGAAATATAAAATTTTATTTTGCATATTTTTGCATATTTTGTCATTTTTTGACATGTACTGCATATTTCTGTATTTTACGATTTTTTTTTTGCATATATACGGTTTTTAAATGCATAATATGTAATATTTTGGTTATTTTTATTAAAATAACGTATTTATAGTTATATTTATAATCCGTGTAATTTGACGAAGTCGTTTTCTTATTTTATCTGAGACATATCGGGACAAGTAGTAATCTGTTATTGAGCAAATTTTAGTGAATCATACATTAATCGTGTTTGTCTCGTCTTGTTTGTAAATATAGTATAATTTATTTAAACATAATATAAAAATAATAATAAAAAAAAAAAATTTTAATCGTTTTTTGCATATTTTTTATTTTATAGGGTATATTTTTATAAAATAAGAGCATAAATGCATATTTAATAGTGCATATTTCTTAGGTTTTTAGAGCATATAAATCCGGGCCCTAATAATGATGTATACGTATTCTAAAATAAGTTTGAAAAATAATACGTACTATTTGTAAAAGGTGGTTATTTAATGGTTCTTGATTTAATATGTGTACAGCTATAGATAAAAAAAAATCGCATTTATATTTATTTGGTAAGTTGCTTTTATAATAAGAAAATTAATTATATTTCTGTTTGTTGATAGTTTACTTTGGTACATTTTAAAAACTCGTTCCGCTACTTGGCACAGGTGGATGACATCCACTGAAGGTTTTTTTAATCCCCACGATTTTTAATATTTATTAAAGAACCTACTTCAGAATGGGTCCTAGTCAAACTTCTTATGCAGTCCTCACAAATTATTTTTTTTTCCAACTTCCGAACTATAAATCCTGCTATGTATTCAACAATATCAGCTACTACTGTTTGTTGTGTAGTTGTACCTTCTATATAGGTGGTTAAATTCAGATCATCATCAGTTACTTCAGCGCACAACATATCAACATACACATTTAAATTATCAGATTTTTGTTTAGTTCTACTTGTCACAGATAATATTTTTGTTAAGTCCATTGCTATACAATTAGCTCCCGATGATGTCATAATTTCAGTGTGAACAAGTAAACGTTAATAAGCACTTTCAAATTGTAGAGCTGTCGGGTTATTATTAAAACCCCCTCTGGTCCGAATTGCCGAAAAAAACATCTCCAAGTGGTCTTGACTTAATTTATAAGTTAATAAGAAATTAAGATCTTCAGTTTTTATCGTATCATTAAATAGATTCTCTATACTTTTCAATGTTATAATTAAACCAATAAACCCAGTTTTTTGGGTTGATTTAACTATGGGAATAATGTTTTCATCTTTACCAGGAGGTATACAATATAGATTTTGTAAATATTTGATTGAGGAATGAATAAAATTGATTATTGTATCTTCATTTGCTTTGCGTAGTGGTCTTTTATAAGGTGCTTTACTCAAAAAATTTCTGGTATTTAAAAAGTTAAAAATATTATTTACATTTTGACATAGTGTAATTGTTGCTTCACAGTTCTTAAATATATCCAAATTTAAGGTTTCAGAACAGTATGATAGTGCATCTAATACACTCGAACTAAAAGTTTGCGCTGCTAAAAGTACCTTCATTTTTTCTTTGTGAAATTTAATGTGTCTTTTTCGTATTTTTGTACCCAAGTGAAGGCCGATTTCATCTTGAATTTGTACTAACTGTTCAAAGTATTTCCATTTAATAGGTACCATGTTTTCATCAAATATTGTTTTCCAATCTCCTAAAGTATTACGACACAACTTAAGCATATGAGCTGGGTCAAGTATAATATGCACAATCGTTTCTGATCCCGGATGCTTAAAAAAAGGTTTGAGATTGGTTAAAGCAAAATCAGCTCCTAAACATTTGGCCATTGAAAAATTTGAAACTGTACCATCAAAAGTCAACGTTTTAACTATCACTTCAGAGTCACACAAGTGATCAAGACAAGCATTTACTAGATTTGCTTTTTCTGTGGATCCAATACCATTTATTAAAAAATAACCTACTGGCACTTTCCAATTTGAATTTATAGACACTAACATAAATACAAGAGCTTGCGTGGCTTTAGGTAAACTATCACAAAATTCAGAACCAGTACCATAATTTACATGACCTATCAATCTATCACCTTTAAACACAACATTTTCTTTAATGTGCATTTCATCCATCATCAATGCACAGATTAGTTTTTTGCCTTTACTTTTCATTTCATTAACTTTAATTTCTACTGCTTTAAGGGATTCTAATGTGAAACCAGGCTTAGCATCAACAGAAGAATACCATTTTCTTAGAGTACTTGGGTGTGGTAGAGCATCTTTAAAAGTTTGACGTACGTAATTATATGCAGCTGGCGAGTAGATATTAAGTGTCAAAGCAAAGCTACGCAGTTCAGGAGAGTATGCTCCAGTTCCTTTTAATAAAAAATAATAATACAATAATAAAAGTAAAGTTTAGAATTAATTTATTAATTAAGATAATTTAACCATACATATATTGACATAATATTTACACTTGTTATTTTTACATAGGAAAAAAAATATAATAATAATACAATAATAAAAGTAAAATTAAGAATTCTTTGTGATTCATAAAACACTTAACCATAGCCATACATATATTGTGACATAATATTCATGCTTATTACCTTTTTATTGTCATAATCCATGTTATTTAACTGTAAATAACTAAAAAACATTTAATTATTACCATACATAGGAAAAATAAGTAAAAAAAACAAAAATAATAATACAATAATAAAAGTAAAGATAAGGATTCATTGTGACTCACAATTACAATAATTATTCACAATAACACTTAAATTAAATTTAAAAAAATTAATACTCACATTGAGAAATGAAAAACAGCTTTCATTAATTTTGTTGTCACATTTAAGGAGATCAATTAATTGACCCAAGTTTAAAATTTTTTTTTTCAGGTTATGGTTTTGCATACGAAGTTTCCTTATGGTTGATTGGTATTTTTTATGGGATGTTTGTGCTGCATGGAATAATTTTCGTCGACTATTTGGGCTTTCTAGATCGTTTTCACTTTTAAAATCACCAATATAAAATTTACGCTTATTTACCATTCGTGCACTATCTGTAACAGTTGGCCCGGGTAAATTTTCCTCAAATGCTAAAAACATAATACATGGATTAAATGACTAAAACATCATAATAATAAGGCATTGAAACTCACATGGTACATCATAGATAACTTTATTTTCTTCAATTTTAATTTCATTGACTTTATTTTCTTCAACTTCAATTTCTTCCATCATTTTATTTTCTTCGACTTCAATTTCTTCAATCATAGATGCGACTTGGAAATAAAATAATAATATTATAAGATCTATTAACATATGAATTATATTCAGTGACGTACGCAGCAGTAAGGTACCCTTCCCCCTCCGAAATTTCTTCTTTTTACAAAAAAATCTTATTTCCACCATTTTAATACACATAGTTTATCAATAATAATTGTAGGTAATTTTTAATAGATACCTATGTAATGAATTGTTAATTTATTATTAATTATAATTTGTTATAACTAATTATATAAAAATGTTCAGCAAAAAATAATGTTAATTATTTATTCAGGTAAAACTCCAACCAAATTGAAATCCTGCATACGCTACTGATTATATTATGTGTTAGACAATTTATTATAAACGCAATTATTATTAAATTATTTAAAAATACTTAACAGCATAGGCGTGTCCAGACCTTATTCGCAGGTCGTGCACAACAGTGGCATATTCAGACGGAGTAGGTTCCTGCACCCCCCATCACCCCCTAAAAAAATTAGCTTTTGGTTTAAGGATATGACCCCCAAATTTCTTAATAAGTTTTATCATGATTATATAATAATGATTGAATCAGTTTTAGTTTTTTATTAGGAATAAAATACAATATTCCTTTTATTATAGATAAATAAATAACTAGGCAATATGAAATTGTAATTAGTATTATAATTTGTAATACTTTTTACAAATATTTTTATAATTACAAGGGTATTAATGTAATAGATATTAATAAAAGTCCAAATGATAAAAATCAAACAATTTAATATAAATTATGAAATCAGAATCTAAGAAAAAAGTTTATATTATGTACCGAAATTTATAATGTATAAAGTTAGATCAAATTTCGCAGGTCATGCCTGTGCATGACAGGCAAGACCCGTAGACACGCCTATGCTTAACAGTTTGTAAAAACACTTGGAATTGCAGATTTTTTCAAAACTTTTTTATTGTTCACTACACTTAAATTATAGTCAGTTTCTAAAAAATGTAAACTACATATTTTAATATGAGTAGGTGTTTGAAAGTCAGATTGAAATGAACGTATAGATTTCAACCACTTATTCATAATGTCAATTGATCGAGGTATACTGTTGAGACAAATAAAATATTTATTTAATAAAGTTAATGAGTAATGACAATAAAAATATTTACCCATGTATCTTTATTTTTCCTGAAAACTTTTCTTTGCAGGTTTTAATTGCACACTGAAGAACCATTTTAAGTTTAAAATTAAAATATTAAAAACGTTTAATATACCAAAACCAAATATATTTAAAAACAAAAAATTCTAAATTCAAATGTATTTATGTATTGTTATTTTCAATTTTTGTTATCAACCTAAATGGTTTTAAATTGATTACAATGTTTTTTACTCCATGATATGTAATTTGTTCTTTTATGACCGTCATAAGTTGTATGCTATCTTTTTCTGACAATGTTGGTATACGAACCTCTCTTTCTACGGTCAGTCCATTTAGTAATATGTTTATGGGCAAACCAGCGTATGAAAAATTATGTACACCAGATTACTGATTATCAAGATTATCATGTGATTACCTAAGATTATAATATGATTATCAAGTTTATCTAAGATTATCAAAAATTAACATTATAAGAAATAAGGTTACTTTGAAAATGTTAACTAGGTACTATAATTCAGGGGCGTACCCAAGGAGGGTTTTCAAGTCTGAACCCCCTCCCTATTTACATAGAGAATTTATAATTCTAAAGTTTTGAATGTATACTTATAACTTGTTAAAAAAATTTGGACCCCTTTGAAAAATTCCTGGGTATGCCCCTGAAATAATTAGTTAACAGGGAACAAATTAAATGCCCGTAGCATTTGTAAGGTAGAAGTTGTAAAACCTTGGTAATCATCATAAAAAGAAAAACAATTATTTAATAATTTAATTATTTAATAATATTGTTTATATAATAAACAATATTTTAAATAACAATGTATATGATTGAGATTATAATTTATAGTACCTACCTACCTATGTTTTAGATAAAAATAAAACAGTATAATATCATTTATATTTACCTACCATATCAGGAATAATAAATATGAGTATGAATTGAGTAATAATATTGAGTACATAACAAATCTATAATACTAGTCTTTTATAGTACCTAAAACAGTCTTATGTTTTAATTATAATAAACATTTTTTTAAACCACAATAGGTATATTATTCATTATGGTAATTACTCGGGTAATTATGGTATTTAAATAAAAATATAGGTAACAAACATAATATTATTTATATGATTCAAATAAAAAGAAAACAAACATAACATCATTTATATGATTTAAATAAGAAGAAAACAAACATAACATCATTTATATGTACCTATCATAACTGGAATAAAAATATGAGTAGATATTGAGTAATAATATTGAGTACTTAACAAATCTATCTTAAAATACTTAGTATTTTATAGTAGGTACCTTTAACCTAACCTTTAAAAACAGTCTTATGTTTTAATTATAACAACATGTTTTTGGAAAAAGGAATGACAAATATAAAATAAGCACCTAAGTTACCTAACTTATGTTGTAAAAAAAAAAACTGGAAAAGTGCTACTTTTCATTTACATCAACACTCCCAGAAAATTCATAAATACATTTTCAGATTTTCTGTTGCACTGTATAAGTTTTGGTTCTGGTAGAATAGCTAGAATCATAACAATGGTAACACTTGATAAGTCATTCTCTTTTATAGAAAATTGGGTTTTTCGATAATTTTCTTTTTGTAAGCCCTGTACACTGATACATCCATCTTGATTTTCATACATACGGTTTACACAACATATGTATGTAAATTTGCTTTTTTTTCGATTACCTACCACCAATAAATTGTACCAATAGAAAGTCATCAGTTTTTATATCTGTAAATACTGGTTTCCAATATTGAACTTCAGTGATATCATTTAATATATTGTCCAATAACATGTTGATGTGATGATGTCATCATCTTCATTGTCATCACACAGTTTTAATAAATCATTTTCAATATCAGAGTTTTCATTCGATGGCAAAAGTAAATTAGGTGATTTTGAAGGAGATTTATGTATATTTAAGTCATGTTTTTTTTGTTTTTAATTTTCTTTTGTGTTAAATCAGACTGTTGCTTCGATCCGAGGTTCGAGCTTCTTTTAAGTTTTACTTGTGGATTTTGGTCGGTGACATTCATAAAACGACGAAGACGATCGTTGCTCACTCTATAGATTTTATTATTAAGCAACCAACATAAACTTGACTTTTTTATTATCATTTATTTTTTATTATTTAATGTAATACGTGTAAATTCAGTATTTGAGTTTTGATCATCTGTTTGAGTAACAGTTATAGACTTAGGGCTCGGAACTTAATGCACTAAAAAAGTATTAAATATGCTTGCACTTATGCGCTTAAAAAAGTACAAATATGCTTTAAAAATATGCAATTATGTGCATAAAAAAGTACAAATATGCTCTAAAAATATGCACTCATATTTTATTTTTTTACATAAAATTATTATTTGCAGAAATATTTTATAAAATATTATAAACATGAAAAAGCAAAACAAAAAAAAAATTCTGATTTTTAATTTCAAATAATAATTTAAAAAAAAAAAAATGCGATACAAGAATATCTAATAATATCTCTCAATATTAATGTATTTATTTTTTTATTTAAAAATTTTCATATTAAATCTTCATAAATTATAAAATATGCTCTAAAAAAATTTTAAAATTAAGAAATATGCTCTAAAATCAAAAAATCACTAAATATGCAAAAATATGCACTATAAACTTTTGATATGTTTTTCGTAGTGTCTTAGAACAAATTTTAAGCTTACTTAGCAATAAATCTAACGGTTCAAAAAAAACATGCAAATGCAACAACTTCCGAGCCCTATAAATAAAGTCACTTATAGTATTTAAAAACTGTTCACAATAATTTATTAAAATTGACAAACCCATTTTATAACCTGTTATCGTATACGCGCATATTTAATATGACAAATAACATTGTTATGCAATACCTGTACCCCAACCCTCAACACAAGCAGTGTCCATCGCGTCGATATCGCAGCCGATTGCGCGTCGTCGCCGTTGCGCGCCACTACCGCGGCCGTCGGCACTTGCCGACAGAGCAACCTGTTTCCCACTATATTATTATGTAAAATATACCAAAAAAACCTCGCGATATGACGACACTCAAGGACTCCCTCTCCAAACACTTATACAAATTTTCACCACCGGCCAAGCAGAGACGACAATCAAACACTTCTTTTCCAACGACCGCTGACTACAGAAACGTTTTCGAGTAACGTCGCCTAAACTTTTATTTCAAGAACACACATTTTCTTTTTCACAACCAACTGATTATTTCAACAAAGTGACAAATTTCCAATGATGTGTCCAAACAACACCATGGGCTAAGAACAGCCGTGCGGGACCGTGGCGGTCGAAGGAGCCAACTCCTCAATGCACGTCTACATCGCCGTTGTCGTCGTACTTGTAAAGTATATCACAGTTTGCCCCCCTTTTTTTGTTTCTCACTAATGTAATAATCACAATTTCCTTTTTTTCTTTTTCCGGCCCCGTAGACCAATTACTCTTTTAGTCGCCTCGTACGTCAAGCAGAGAATACTGATGCGGAATTCTGAACGGCCCCCGCAGCAGGGCCGAGCTCCTCGTCATTGACGTATGGACACGACCCGGGCCAGAACGCGCTCGAACGAATTCCCCTGTTTCTGCCACTTACGCCTTACGTGTCCACCAGGAAAACCCTGAGACTATGCCTTCTGTCTATTGACGGAGCAGCGTTTTGACCCATAAGGTCAGCAGTCCTTATTTGTTTTCATTTTCTTGTGCTTTGTTAACGATCCCTACGGTTCATGAGTGCGGCTTTCTTGGAGGTTTTTAACGCGTTGAATGTTCTTCTCTGAGTGTCTTAATCAGTTTTATACGCGCCGTTCTGATCCTGGAACAAAATCTGAGTACATGATTCACGGTTTCCGGTCTGTGATCGCAAGCACAGATTGGGTCATTGACCAAACTGAAGCTGCACAGCTTAGCCCTGAAGTCCCCGTGCTCGTTGAGGAACTGCGATGTGTAATGATCCAATTCCAGAGGAAGACCGAGTCTTTGCCGTATTGAGGGAATCATCTTCTGGGTCCAGCTACCTTTTTCTGATATATCATATCTTTCTTGCCATTCGTCAATGAGACTGTCGACTTGGGTCCTGAGTTCTTCTGACGTGATCATTAGACGGGCGCATTGCTTCTTGAGGGCTACATGCCTTACCTCTAAATCTAGGGAGGATGTACCCGCTATAAATGGTAAGCAGTTCGAAGAAGCCGATTTATATGCGCCAGTAATAACCAACAGAGGCGCTCTTTGTACACCGAGTAGTTTCCTGCGGTTTTTTTTTCTAATAACGTGTCATTGCCCCAGATTTCGGCGGCGTAAGTAACTCTTGGGAGGAAAACCCCCTTGTATATAGCGCGAGCTGCTTACTGGCCCATGCCCCAGTTGGCTGAATAAGGTCCCCTTAGCCTACTAAACAATTCGTTAGATTTTTATGATATAGCCATAACATGGTGCCAATAACTTTGTCTTGGGTCTAGGAAAACCCCAAGGTACTCAGCAATGGCTGTTGAAGTTTTTCTTGGTCCGTTATCGGCCGTACCGAAACTAACTGTGTAGCCTGGCTTTAAGCCTCCTTTAAGGGACAGAAATTGGCTCTTTGTCGTAGAGAATTTGAGAGCAAATTCATTCGCCCACACATTAAATATATCAAGCTGCGACTCGATGTGTGTGAACGCCGTTATGGGTCTAGCGGCACCGATTATCAGTAAAATGTCGTCCGCATAGCTTACCAGTTTTGATGTGATCGTGCGGGGACATTCGTGGTGAATTGCAGAAATTGCTATTTTCTACAGTGTCGGGCCTAGTTGAGAGCCCTGAGGGCAGCCACGCTGTAGTTTGCAGGAATATTCTGTGTTCTCCAGGTCAAAACACGCCCATCTATTATCTGAGTAGAAGTGGAACATTCTTACCACGCTTAGAGTCGCGACTAAGTTTATTAATTAATTAATTTTAATCAATAGGGACCATTTCACGTTTATCAAAGGCACCCGTGATATCTAGGAAGGTTCCAAAGGCGTGCCTTGATTTGGTCGAGTTGATCCAGTTGTCAACTTCCTCTAGAGCGTTTAAAGTGGATCGACCAGTTGTAAACCCATGTGGTTCCTCGTAGGTATTCAAGCTGGTTTCAGCCTCGATGTTTTTTATTATTATAGTTTCAAGGGCTTTCCCAAGGACCGGTAATAAACTGATTGGTCTATACAATTTTGTTTGTGCCGCGTCCTGTTTTCCGGGTTTCGGGATTAGGAGTAGCTTAACTGTTTTCCAGCAATCCGGGAACCTGCCGTTAGTAATGCATGGACCAAAAAGGATAGTGATAGGCACGGATAGCGCTGGCCATGCCTTTCTGAGCATGCCGGCCGTTATTCCATTGGCACCTGGGGCGCTCGATGGGTTTATGCGCCATATTTCAGCTTTTATTAGTGCCGTATCGGGTTTCTCCTTGTACTCTAATGGATCCATGTATATAATATTACCCTGACTCGGATCAGCAGGAATAAACTTGTCAAGGACTGCAGTCGCCGTTTCATCGCAGAAATTCGTCAGTGTTCCATCTGCTTTGAATAGAGAACTCGGTATGGGGCGTGACTGACTGCCTTTCTTTGCCCATTTGAATGTCTTCGACCAAGAGTTGGTATTAAATTCACCCGCAAAATCATTCCAGGCGAGGAGTTTCTGTTTACGTATCGCCGTTAAAATTTCCGTAGCTAGTTATAGTCGATCGGACGACCTGAGGCCTTGGCGCCTCCTACGGATTAGGTTTTTACGTAACGCCGTGAGGTCTGGAGACCACCAAAGATTCTTGCCCGCGGTTCTAAGGGTTTTAAGTTTAGGGATAGTATAGCATCCGCTGCTGTCGTGAGGACATAATCTATTCCCTCAGCCATCGAATTAATATCTGCATTAGGAATTCTGCCTACTACCTGGAGTAAGATGGTTTGGAAGAGGTCCCAATTGGCTTTTTTAACGTTGCAGCGCCCCGAGTTCTGACTAATAGGGGTCGACCTACGTACTAGAATATCAAAACTTATAACCCTGTGGTCGCTATCTGTAAAATCATCCACTCGCCAGCCGCTTAGAAGGTGTTTAATGTCGGCAGTCGTCATCGTTACGTCGATGTTGGACGTATGAGTGTCCTGTCAGCAGAAAGTGTTCATCTGGCCATATACGTTTTGGACAATTAGGCTTGTCGCTCAATAAATTCTTCAACAGTTTTCCCACGGCGGTTACAGTCTGCCAAGAACCACAGTGGAGAGTGACCATTTGTATCGGCGACTATTAAAGTCCTGCTTTCTTTATTAAGGATGTGGTCATGGCGTTGAAAATGGAGAAAGGTCGGAATGTTGTACTTAAAGTAAGCCGAAACCAGCACCATGGAGTCATGGGGCCTAGGGCCATAGGTTACCCTTACTACGGCTGCGTGGTCCGACGATTACGCACTTAGATGTAGCGTTTTAAATCAGTTGGTCAGCACAATTACTGCCGCGCCAGCGGTCTTTTAATTTGCAAGCTCCTGCAGCATTAAAAAGCATACATGAAGAATTAATTATCAATGGCTCTTGGACCAGCATGAAGTCAACACGCTGCTCTTCGCAGATTGATTTAAGTTGATGATTCGTTCTCGGTTTAAGATATGTTGAATTACTTTTATCTTCATTTTATTCAACTTGTTGTTGATCAAGGGTTATTACTGTTATTAGATTTAAAATCTGTTCGCCGTAGCAGCGTTCTAACTGCAATCGTTTTGGACGGAAAATTCGCCGACGATACTTTGTGGGTTACCGATTTGCGGTTTGCGCACCTCACTTGATTAGAATTGCACTTCCGAGAGTCATGCTTTCCCGCACAGTTTTTGCAGATTGGCTTGTCCGCCTTACACAATTTGGCTGTATGGCCAAAGCCCTTGCAATTATAATAGTGGATCGTCTATAAGAAGACTCTGATCTTGCACTTGGTGAGCCCTAGGTATGTGGTTTTGTTTTCAATTTTGGCAAAAACGTTTGGGTGAACCTCAACGACCCAGTGAACAACGTGCCTGTCGGTTTTATATTTTCGATGTCGGATTCACCAAGCTCCAAGCTCGGGTTCTAATTTATAAGTGCCCAAGGTATCTCATCGCTTTCAAGGAGACTGTCAACATGCTTAATAATTATTCGGGGTCTACGAGCCGGAATTTCCCGGAGGTTTGATGTTCGACGTATAGGATCAGGCCGTTCTTCGACCTTATCGATCGGACCCTAGGGTTTCTGATTTTTTGTTCGATAGACTTGCGAACTTCTTTCCAGTCGGCGTCTTCCACCGTGACCTTAAACCTCGGCACTGCCTTAGCAGCTCTTGCCCTGGCATCACTTTTTGCTATTTTTGATTTCTTGGTCGGCTTGGTTTCGTTTGGCTCAACTCTCGGGACAGCCTTCTTACCATTACTAGGTTTCGCCGGATTGGTAAACCTTGGCGTATTAAGCTTTGGGAACTCTTCTTTTTTGGGGCGTGATGTGGATTCTGCCTTATCCAAATATTCTTTGCCTGACGACCTCAAGACCATGATGCAGTCATTGTCAACATTCGTGTGATCATAATCTCGTCTAGGAGGTGAACAATTTAGTCGCGCCATTTTCGAGCTACCTTTCCTACAGTAACCATCTCGTCACTGATGGCTCGACATGTATTTAAGATTTCATCTATATCTGCAAAGTTCTGATTCATGCTTTGAGAGATATGTGCAGGGCTAATTTCATCCTTTATGCCCTTTTTATATTGAGGTGTTTCCTCAATATCAGGCTCGTCTGCGCCACCCTTTAAACGAAGAACCGTCAAGTAAGATAAGGCACTTTTATTTGTCCCTTTATTGTCAGAGAGTGGGTCAGATTTGAGGTCAGTGGTCGGTCTATAATGGTCAAAATTGGTTTTGCCCGTAGGCGCATCAACCAGGCTGCACGGCACTGGTCGCTAATGGAGAACGATTGGGCACTCCAAACTCCATGTGCCCATGCCTCCACAAAGGGTGAATTTACCGACTTTAACGGCTTATCACTTAGGGTAATATTTTGTTGAATCGTTTCCATCGTTGGTTTGGCTGGGCGTCCTTTCCCACATTTTTTACTTACTGCCAAGCTAAGCCCTGCACTCTCTGGCGTACGTCGGGCTAAGCGTACGTTGCATCCGTGTGACAGCCTGGTCGACATCCGATTGATTTCCTAAGTCCTGGCGTTTACGACCGAAGTTGCCAACCTCCAAAAGTTCTTCTCACTTCCAGTTCTCGCTTCAAACGAAAAAGCCTTGATGAGAGATCTAAGACCATCTTCGATCTAACGCCCTTAAGGCCCGCCTTCCTGGTAGAAGGCGTTAATGTCAGCTTTCCTCGGCATGTGTTTCATTACCGATATAATCCGTCAACGTTTCGGTTTCATTTCGGACGCTTCCCACCAGTTCCGAGAGCGACGCACGTGAGAGCCGAAAACCAGTAAGCTTACCCAGGGTAAGCCTTGTCATACCCCGGGCTATGGCCGCCAGGCTTCCCACACACGAACCAACCCAGAGGAAACTCGGCCGAAACCAAAGTTCCACAAGTCGGTGCGTAGTGGTCAACCCTGAGCCAACAAAGAGAGAAACCCCGACAAAGGCACACACGCATGGGCGCTCCGCCGCGTTGGGGTCGTCGGCTGACACCGACTAAACCCACGCTGTGTGAGACAAGCATATATTTGAAAGGATTTAACGTTAAGAGGCAACTGCCTTGACGCATAACGACCACGCGGCGATAGTTGACGGTTGGAATCGATTCGTCATTAGCCGGTCAAAGATCGTTGATACCTACCGCTACGAAGAAGCTCCAAATCGTGGGCGCGAACCGTGGGCGGGTTCCAAACCAGAATCACGGCGAAAACCCCATAACTCTAGAGTCGTGACCCAACTCAGACGTCGCCGCGGATGGCGTCTAAGACGGACATTAATACGAAACCGCGCGATCCATGCAAAAATCACGCGGAAAAAGTAATCGACCAACACCCCCGCCCGATATCACGGTAAACGTGAGACCGAGGGGGCCATGACTGGGACGGACAAATGCGCGCCCGCGATCCGGAAAGAATAACGGACGGACACCAGCCCGGCCCACGAGTGAATTATGCGATACTAAGACCCTGAATCTTCCCGAAGACGCGAGACCTCACCCGCCATTTAGAAGCTCCAGGGCGGCCCGTAGTGGACGCGGCGGGGTCCGAGAACCCCTACGCCACGCTAGTGGCCCCGTCTGTAGCAGACGCGATGACGCCAAAGCGATTACGGTGAATCGCAGTATTCTATTTTACACGGTGTCAAGCGGTGAATTCTACATAAATTGTTTTGTTTACCGTGTACACACATATTGTACATTTTATCCATGTGAACATTTAATATTATATAATTTGATGTGGTAAATAAATAAAAATGTTGGTTAGGTTAATAATCTGTTTTTATTTTTTATTAGTTTACATTATTCAATTACAATTACAATTTAAAATTTTGTATTAGTTATTTTTAATGTATATAATTTACACAAGTTTTCTTACTTCTCTAGTAAAAGGTACATATTCAACAATTCAGTCATGAATTAATAAACAATATGCAGATACACCCGTAAGTGGTTTTACAATCTCCAATTGAACATCTACTGATGAGGCCGTACCTGAATCATTCTGTTTTGAAGTATCGATAACTATTATAGGAGCATTTTCTAGGAAAGTTGAAGGACTCAACAATGGATTGCGTATTCTCCTTTCGTAGTGTAGTAATAAGTGCAGTAATATTTGTTTATAAATAAAATAGTAATGTAGGCCAGGGAAGCAAATGTGCTGAGGCAGTTAATTTGTAAACTAGATATAAGGCAAAAATATAGTAAAAGGGGGGCAGTCGTGGTATACGACTACTGCGGTACGTTTGATAATTATTTTTGTGTTTTTGAAATAAAAGTGTTTCCGTCGTGAAAATTATATGTTTTGTTTGAGTAGCCACACAATTCTAAGTATACTCTTTGAATCTGATCTGTAACCGATTAATTTATGGTCGTTGACGATTCAAAGTTTAAACGGTGAAAGTAGTCCTATGTTAATTGTATTCTTTTAATCTGATCTGTAACCGGTTAATTTATGGTCTTTGAAGATTAAAAGTCTAAACAAGTAAGGTAGCGATATCGATATATTGAGGACCAAATTACTCAATTATCGGTAAAGGTATATCACTTAAAAAGTGCGTATACGACAGTGGCGCCCAACGACATTCGTAATCCACGACCCGAATTTTCTTTTTTAACATTTGTGTTTTTGTTTGTTTGTTTGTGTGCGTTTTAATTTGTTTTTACAAGTAAAATTTTGTGTGTCACACATATCGCGTTTTATACATTTTTCCACCAGATTGAACATTTACGGCGAGAAGATTACGAGAAATTAGGTCCATCATTTTGGTGTTCAACACACACTCGAGGTGAATATTGGTGTATGGTTATATTTTTTTTTTTAATTTTTAAATTTTTTGTATGTATGCGATCTATATCTTACGAATATTTTTGTTTAACTGATATAGTTTTTTTTTTTTTTTTCATTCATTAATATTTAAATTTAAGAAGGAGTAAAATTATTTAGTTAGGTTTTTTTTACAATAAAATTAATAAAATGTCTTAATAATTTAAATTGGAAGGGATTTTAACAATAGTATAAAGTAGGTATATAATTTTAGTTAATTGTAGATAAATATAATTAAAAACAGTTGAAATGACGGGGTATAGATTTAGGATTATTTAAAATTAATTTTTAAAATTTCATAAATTAATGAATCAACTTAAAGACCCTAAATAGGATCTTTCTATAACAATAAATACCGCAACAGAAATCTATACTTTCAAAAAACCATTTCTTATTAAATATTGTGAAAATAAAAAATTAAAATCAACAGGTACAACTAGTGAATTAAGAGCTAGACTTAGTAGATACTTAAAAGGCACCATAACATTATACGACATAGATAACACATTAAGTAAAGAAGAATGCGATTCAATTTTAATCAGAGCAAAAGCTAATAAAATCGATTTTAATAAATTAGAGAAAGAAGCAGGAATATTCGATTCGAGCGATCAAGCCCTGACACAAATAAAATTAACAAATTAACTCCAGACAGCTTTTCAGAAATATCAAAAGATAAGTTAAGATTATACGATAATCTTAATGCAAGTACAAGCACATTTGTGAATAATACCGAAAATATTCTAGGAAATTCAGATATAACTTATCAAAATTGTCAAAAGGAAAGTTCTGAAACTTATGAAAATATATTAAAAAATCTTAAAATTAATGATAGATCTAATAATATTTATGAGGAAATAAAATTAAAAAATCAATCAGAAAATAGTGAGATTATTGGAAATAAATTAATAGATTTTAATAATTCAACAACTATTGATTTTAATAACACAAGTGAAAAACCAAAACTCAAAAACGAAAACACCGCAATAATTGTAAATAAACAAAAAGGAGATAACTTAAACTCTGAAACTCATTCTACTCCGTTAAATAAACAAACACAGATAATGACCGAAAAAATACTAATGATTAGGCCAGAACAGTTCTCAGGTAATGAGGACGTAAGGAAATATTTCAAACAATATGAAAAAGCAGCAGATGTAAACGGTTGGAACGACGAAGATAAAGTAAGATTATTATCGGCATTTGTAAAAGGTACAGCAAGCACTTTTTTGGAAAATTTAGAGGACAAAAATAATAATTGGACATGGAATAATTTGAAATAATATATATAGATAATAATTATAATTTATATTGTATCATCGGCAAAACATCAACAACCAATGCCCTGCACCCAGGATAACTGTATAACAGACAGCAGAAGGAATTTATTCAAGACACTCTTCAAACAATAAGGAAGCTCACAAAATACATGATTTAAAATCTGTTCCCGATACTTCATATTTCATTCCTGAGAAAAAAAAAAAAAAAAAAAAAAAAGCGGGTAAGTAGGTATCGCTCTGCTGTATATTAGGGGGTGGGGTGGACCTCAGACTATGGTAGGTTAAATTTGAATGCAATGATAGGTATCATTGTATACGAAAAACGATTCTGAACGAAGATGATTTGTCAGTTTAGGATATATTATATTTAAATATTGTCAAATATTCTATTTTGAAACAAATAGTATAGTTTTTATATTATGTTACTATGGTTACTATGGCCAACATTCGCATTATGAGCGTATGAAATTTAATTGAAATTTTGACATATTTCGTATAAATTCGAACTTTAAACACTTATAAAAAAAAATTGTGACTAACGATTTCGGATTTTTTTTTATCACTTTAAGAACAACTTATAAGAAACCTTGTATTAAATTTTCAAGATTTTCTGGCCACCCAAAAAATTTTTATCGGCATTTGAAGAAAAAAAAACTTAGAAAAGTCGAAAGTTTCAATTGTCTATTAGTAGCTTAAAAATGGTCAAAATATTTTGAAAAATTAACTGTAAAGAGATAACCATAATATAAACATTTGGTGAAAGTTTCAAGTATTTACAATAATTTGTTTTTGAGTTACAGCAAAATCAAAAAATCGATTTTGTCGAAAAGTGGTTTTTCCGTAAAATTTCCATTTTTCTGTCATTTTTTTTTTGTTTTTCTCGATTTTTTTGAAAACTATTAGAAAATTTTAATTTTGACCCCCCTAAAGTACCAACTAGATTCAATTCCCTATTCAAAGAGGGGCTGAAGTCAAAAATCGGAGCATTATTACTGCTCCAAATGTTGTCCCCAGACACAAAAAAAAAAAAAAAAAAAACACACATCATAGTAAAAGCAATACATTCATCACTTCGTTTAGAATCTAAAAAAAACAACAATTAATATTTTAAAATATTAATATCATGCTATAAACATTTCAGATGTCAGACAACAACAAAAATGTGGATATGATAAAAAAATTAAAAAAATCTATAAAAAGGGTTGAATTCAACTTAAAAGAATTAAAAAAGAACAAAAGACCATTCAATATTAATAAGTATCGGAGACAATTAAAGAAGAACGACAAAAAATTAATAGACGAAAAGATCAAGAAAGGTTTTGAACAAATTGTAAATTTCATCCTAAGCCAAAATCCAGATAATCCTAAATAAAAAAAAAAAAAAAAAATGTACACAAACTACATTCTTACTTATTATAATGGCTCACTTCACTATCAACTTCACATACATCCGCCTCAACGTAGATTAAAACGTGGACGTCCGCATGACATTCTGGTTTAATAACTCCACACAAAATATAGCAGCTATTTGTTACTCGTAGCGTCGAATACTCTAATATTAAGTTTTATAACTTGTTATGTATTAAATTATATCCGTTTATACCTTTTTATGGTTAACATTATTATATCAGTTCGCTGTTACTTAATTATAGTCAATTACGTCTCGGCGTAACTATCACTAATGTACATATTATACTAGATAGCGAATTCATCATACTATCATACATTTTAAATTTTATATAAATTAATAATCTTGTTAAAATTGTTAAAAATGTACCATCCATTGTAATATCAATAGATGTAGATAGCCAAGGCTAGGAACATCTTATTGTATCAAATAAAAAAAAAATAATAAAAAAAAAAAAAAAAAAACTTACTATAAATTCAAAATTTGTAATAATGTAATGATGTTAATATACATTACACACATATATATATATATATATAAAATAAATACATGTATTATAATTATATTAGTATTAAGCATAAAATATGAGGGCATATTTTTAAATTAACATAGGGGGGTGTAGTAATAAGTGCAGTAATATTTGTTTATAAATAAAATAGTAATGTAGGCCAGGGAAGCAAATGTGCTGGGGCAGTTAATTTGTTAACTAGATATAAGGCAAAAATATAGTAAAAGGGGGGCAGTCGTGGTATACGACTACTGCGGTACGTTTGATAATTATTTTTGTGTTTTTGAAATAAAAGTGTTTCCGTCGTGAAAATTATATGTTTTGTTTGAGTAGCCACACAATTCTAAGTATACTCTTTGAATCTGATCTGTAACCGATTAATTTATGGTCGTTGACGATTCAAAGTTTAAACGGTGAAAGTAGTCCTATGTTAATTGTATTCTTTTAATCTGATCTGTAACCGGTTAATTTATGGTCTTTGAAGATTAAAAGTCTAAACAAGTAAGGTAGCGATATCGATATATTGAGGACCAAATTACTCAATTATCGGTAAAGGTATATCACTTAAAAAGTGCGTATACGACAGTAGTACGATTCTTGAAATGATGTATACATATCATATAATATTGAAAAATTGTTTTTATTAAAATCTAAATTTAAAATATTATCATATGGATAAGCTATTGAATTGAGAAATACTTTCAAGTTTGTTAGGTCACATTTATCAAATACACTACAATCTTTTGTTAGTTGATTTTTCGACTTTTTTGTAAACCCACTATAATAAATCGTGATTTTTCTAATTTTTAAGCAGTTTTTAAGTTCCATACAGATTTGGTACTGGTTCCCAGTTCGGTATACTCTTAGCACCGTTTTTCTCGCTTCGTTCGAATCATGTATCCTTAAAGATTGAGGTCCATTGATCTTCTTACGCAGGAACTTTGAATAGATTGTTAGCCAAGCTACTCCTCGTAGCATTTGGTTCCATTCTGAGTAGTGTTTTAATATATCATTTACTGAGTTGTTCGCTACAAGTAGGTACTAGTTTCACTTTACTTACTTCAGGTAGCTCTTCATTCGTGTTGACTATTGGATTTAAGATCCAATCTTTCTCATTCTTTTCCAACCAGGTGGGTCCCTTTCCATACCTGATTTGCATAATATTATATAACTCACAAGACACAAAATATAATTAAAACAAAAATAAATATAAAAATAACGGTTGGTGCACGCGAGTGTTTGTGTGTGTGTGTGTGTGTGTCGATCGGCTGTTCGTCCGTAACCGCTAGTATTTTATATTCTTATATTATTTTATTTTTTTACGCTACGGCGGCAACAGGTATACATAATTATATAACATAGTATAATCGACAATACAAAATAATTACCTCAAAGGTATATGTAATATGTATAGTAAATAAATAAATAATAATATATGAAGTAGGTAGTGCGAAAAATTAACTTGGAACAATATTATACATTATAATTTATATTAAGTCGAAAAAATAACAGTATAGTTTTTGTTGTATTATAGTAGTTCCGAGTTTGACGCGATTATTTTAACTTTCGACATCAACTTTTAGTTTTTACTACCTATAACTTTTTTGTGTTTTTATTTGTTGATTTACTTATAATTTATAAGTACCTACCTATCTTATAATGATTTATGTATAATATTTTATGATACCATCACGCTCCAACCACGGTCAATGGGTTACCTCGTCACCAAATATAAATCATAAATACTTACCTACGACTTACCTATGTTGAATGCTGGTATTAAGAGAAGTCTTCTATGCCACTATGCATTAATCAATTAATTAATAAATACGTATACCTAATTAATTATGTTCTAAACAATGGTTTAACAGTGTTAATTTAGATTCCATTTAGAATATTCATTTTTATTACCTAGAAAATAATAGGTTTTCCAAATTTTTTTTTTCATATTGAAAAAATGAAAATGAAAAACGTAAATTAAACCTGAGTAGTATAATAGTTTCATAGTTCTTATTACATAAATACATAATATTAAGCCGTAAATACATAGATCGTACATACAATATAATTATTATGTTTTTATTTTTTCTTTCCAAAAGTGTTGTTTTGCGGGACTTTGTTCATATTATGCACAATTCATAGGCGTAACTCGAAGGGGCTTGGGGAGGGGGCTTCAGTCCCCCAGAATTGTTGGGTAATTGTATATGTGCTTATTATAAACATAAAACATATTAGTATAAACTTTATTTTTGCCTAATACAATATAAAATAGTATAATTGTAGAATCATTCAAGTCAGTTGTAAACACGTAAACACCATTAGAAATAATAAATAATAATTTAATTAAAAAATATTTGCTATAAGACATTTTAATCTAGCCCCCCCCCCCTAACTTAAAGTACTATTTACGCCTAATGCACTCTAAAAAAGTCTTCTGCCCCAAAGTGTACAAGCAGCGTATGGCTGCTTATTATGCACAAACGGAAATTAAAGCTGCTAATTCAAGTGTGAGACCATGGGGGTAATAAAATGTACTTGATTTCAATTGAGGAACATAACAAAGTTATTGCAAAGTTCTTAGCGTTGTTCTATACTAATATTTAATGATATATCGTGGGGAGATTCTCTTCGCGACGAAACGGCTACGGCGAATAGTCCGGCGGCGAAAAAGTCCGCGGCGAAACGGTGTAGTGCCGAGAGGGTCCGGCGGCGAAATGTCCGGGTTCGCGATAAAGTACCGCACGACTGGGACAGAGAACCTAACGAACGGTATGACAGTCGGTGCAATGCCAGAATACTCCGACTAATTCCCCATGGACTGCGACAACGATATCGATCAGTACAATGCCGGAATACTCTGACTATTGCACTATTGACCGATATCAATACGTTCCGATAGGTTTGGGTGGGGGAAGTCTTTCACCTGAGAATGGTAAGTCTGCCCGGGTGGGTCTTACTACAGCTCAGGTGAAGGACTGGATACCGATGGTCGGTCGTGCGGCCTTTTATATGCTGGTCTATCGGCGATTACACCC
Organism: Schizaphis graminum; assembly: GCA_020882235.1. Taxonomy (NCBI): domain Eukaryota; kingdom Metazoa; phylum Arthropoda; class Insecta; order Hemiptera; family Aphididae; genus Schizaphis; species Schizaphis graminum. The sequence goes on along the minus strand of CM037033.1, from coordinate 85,515,444 downwards.
GTCGGTCTCGTGTTCTGTGACTAACTTTGGGTCGTCGGTCCCGTGATCTGTGACAGAAACCCGAAACCGCAAAAGTGCAACCGCCGAAAACGCATATAATAATACATAATAATTAAAATAATAATAGTAATAATAATAGTTAAACGAGATAATAAAAGTACTAATAATAATAATGATTAAAGAAGATAATTAAAATAAGATAAGTTCATAATAATAATAACAATAATAATACGAGTAATATTTACGAGTATATTTATCATTTAAATTATGATAATAATATATGGCGTAGACATAGATCGATTATTAATTTCTCACCTAAATTGTTTATCAGATTATTATCTTGATCAACTAATTGTACCTATAGTTATTGAATCGATATTTGTTTTATTTAATTTGTAATATATTAGGTTAGATGGTGTTATTTGAATCAGCTTCGACCTTATTTTCTCATTTGGGGAAAACTCGTAATTGAATGACTTGACATATGGTTGTTGAATGAACCTTGAGCTATATTACACATTACTTTTATTGAATTAACAATGTTGAAATTTGCCACTTTCTGTGATCGATAACCATCAATGTATTGCATGCGTGATTCATAATTTTTTTTTCAAACCCTTATAAGGGTCCTATACTGTTTTCTACATTAAATCGTATTGATCCATTACTTAATATGGTTGTCCTAAAATCAACTTGATCAATCCAGATATCAAAATGTATTTTCTTTGTTGATTTTATTTATAAGTTTTCGTGATAAGTATTATTAAAGTCATCTATTTGTGTCAAAATTTGATTTTTAATATCCTTAATACAGTAACACCCCTTTCTCAGTGTGATAGAACAGGTTGGAAATTTCTTATTATTTAGTAAACGGTCGGGGTTTTCTAAATATATTTCAAACAGGTTATTAGTTTCGTTTATGTTTGGAAACGTATTATATGTTTGTAAATTTAACAAAGCAATTTCCGAGTCATCATATACATCAATTGGTGGAAAGTAATGTACAGATAATGTTGTCGTATTGCCAGTTAAACTTAATGTAACAGATTCGTGCATTGTAAAAAATTAAGGCATAAGTGTCCACAGTTAAATGTATTATTATTTTGATAATTTGTGTAGTTATATTTAATTTTGTTCCCTAGGTATTAGGTATTTTTGTAATTCAATTGGTGGAGCTAAGTTACCAAAGCTATCAAAATACACAACTTTATCTCTGTTTTTATAAAACGCTACCCAATGACTTCCTTTACCTGAAGATATATCCAAGTTTAATATAGCACATTCAATTGAACGTGGTTTTTTAGGTAAGTTATCACGTGAAAAGACACCTCGAAAATGATTGATTTTAAACTTTGTTGCGTATTTTATAATATCTTGGTCTGTAAAGGTCTGTTAGGTAGAGTTTCCATTAGTTTTTTTTCTTTGATTTTAAACCACTACCTTTTTTTCTTTTCGAATTTTGTATTGCATTGTACACACTGGCACCTCCTGACATTAAACTACCGAGTGCCGATAATCCTGCAAAAATAGGTATCAAAGGTATCACACCTCCAGTCTGATGTGGTGTTGAAATAAATCTCATACCATCATTCTTTTTATTAGGCTTTCTTTTTTTCTTTGCCGCTAATATACCATTATTTTTTTTTACTATACGTTTTAATTTACAACCCATACCTATTTTTCTTTTTGCTTTCATAGCGTTCATTACCGCATATGCAACAGTTTTTTCTTTTCTTGAACTATCTGCCGCTGTTGTTCTCTCCTGGGCCCTTTTTTCTAATATTTGATCTGCTTTATGTCTTATATCTAAATTATTACTTTTCGAATATGCTATATCGTGTTCTCAACACGCGGCATCTAGGGGATTAACTCCTTTATCTCCACAAGATAATATTTTTTCCAATCTGGTACCTGGTCCACAAAATTGATAACCTGGCACATGAGCTTCAAATGGAAGTTTATTTATAAGGGTGTTTAATATTTCTTTACCAGTCTTATTTGTACCCCTCTTGCGAATTGAACGCATTATACACAACTATTATTTTATAAAAGTTAACGTTGTATTTATATACAAAATGGAATTAATCGAGCAGGATGTTAAATTAAATATTGATAACATAGATACTCAATCAATGAAAAAACCATCAAGACGTGGACCACTGTTACCAGATACTATACGAGCTATTGTAGTAGGTCCTAGTAGTTAAGGTAAGACAAATATAATGTACAATCTAATCAACCACGTAAACGGGTTAAGTTTTGAAAATATTTATTTATATTCTAAAACTTCTGACCAAGAAAAATATGTTTTATTAAAAAAAATAATGGATGGTATAAAAGGTGTTAACTTTATCATCTTTTCAAAAGGTGAACAGGTTATTAAACCTAACCTTACTCTAAAAAATTCAATTTTCATCTTTGATGATATAATTTTAGATAATCAGTCACCAATCTGTGAGTTTTTCACTATGGGTAGACAATAGACATTCAGGTGCTAGCTCAATATTTTGTCTGGCACAAACATATTCTAAGATACCAAAACAGATAGTGCGAGATAATTCAAATTTTTCAATAATACTTAAACAAGATGATAAAAATCTACACCATATATTCAATGATCATTCATCTGCAGATATGAATTTCTTAGAATTCAGAAAAATTTCACATTTATGCTGGAATCACAATGATTAGGGGTTTTTGGTTATTGATAAAACCTGTGAAATGGGTGAGGGAAGAAATAGATGTGGTTTTCACACTTTTATAAAAATTATAATTTGTCAATATATATATATGTATATATATAGTATATACAGTTGTATTACTGTCACTGATCACACAATATTAGTCGTATTCATTCAAGTCAGTTATATAGATTTAATTTTTTAATATAAAAATGAATAAAGTTTTGTTAGAAAATATAAAAACATAAAAAAAAAATATTAAACATAAAATAATGGAAATGAAACGTGGTATTATAGATTCTGATAATTATTTTCACGAGTAGATATAATTAGACAGTTCAAACACTGCCACCCACCACTCACCCATGGTACCGCCACCCGTACCACCACCTGCCACTCACCCATGGTACCGCCAAAACCTCTACTGTCGGACCTCCGAAGATGCCACACATCACCATATCCCTGCGTAATCATTTTTTTTTTTTTTTTTGAAACCATAAATGAGTATTTTTGTCAACTCATACCTGCAATAATGTCTTAAATACTTATTAAACATTTGAATTACCCGTTAAAATATATAATCATATTTCACAAGATATTTTCTCACGCACATATTATATAATGGATTATCCAGCGTTTTCCATACTTATAATCCCTACCATTTCTATAAATTAAAAATGATAAATTATTTTATTTAATCAGTATGAATCTTATTTTGAATAAAAAAGGTACACCGTTTAACGACGTATTTAACATGTATAATTTAACAGCAGTGTTTTTTTATTATTTTATAAATACACTAGGATTTGTTCATCGACATCCTGAAAATGAATTTGGTTTTTCAATTGTAAATTTACCGTAACTTTAATAATATTATTAATATTAGTTTTTTAATTATTAATTTATCGTATTCGTTATTAAGTGTTGATTTAGACGATCTTTTTGAACGGATTGATGATGAGCTGGTTACAGGCCAAATGTAAGAAAGTTTAATACCTACCGCATATTTCATTTTTTTTTTTTTTAATTTATAATATTTGGTGTTTAGACGTGAGGAGCAAATGTCACCACCCATAATAAATATAAAAGACCTAAATGACACCGAAGAGATTTGGGAAACTGATGATGATTTATTAATAATGTAAGTTTAATATTATTATTATCACTATTATTTCTGACACTTAAAATATTTGTAGTGGTGAAGACGACGACGATGAAGAAAATATGTCCAAAGTTTATTCACAGGATATCATGGATTTTGATGACTAGTTGTAAATAAAAATATATACTCATGTTATGTACATAAATGAATAAATAATAATTACATGTTTTTATTATGAATTTTTATTTAAAAATAATATATCTATACATGTAATTGGTATTAGTATTTTAAATGACTAGATTCAATTTTACTACATGTTTCAAGCAATAACCGTTCATCATCAGCGTATTCTTCACCCCAGATAAATCGTTCCAAGTTCCAATGCTTCAAGACATATATCATCTGAATCGTCGCCACCCCATAAATCGATATCATTTTGGTTCTCTATAATGGTACATATTTTGTATAGTTAATGCATAAAAACAATAATAATAAAATTAACACACCATTTGTTCGTTTGTGGTTGATGATAAAATCTTCAGATACGTCATGTTCGTCAACATAATTATTTTCTTCTAGGCTTAATAAATTGTTATTATACATACGTCTCGGTGTATTTGATAGCTACAATATATAGACTTTGTTATTTTTAATTATAATATAATATGTAATTACACTCACCATATCATCAAACTGACCATTCGATAAGATATCAATGATATATGGTGTATATAATATTAATATCTACCATTACATATTTTCCACCAACAAGTTGCGAATAAAGACATGGAACGCTTTTACCAAATACCTGTCGTGCTATAGTCGTTGGTCCTTCCGGATGCGGTAAAACAAATTTGATTTATGCTTTATTGACTAATATCAAAGGTATACGATTTCATAACGTTTATATATATTCAAAAACACTCGATCAACCTAAATATAAGATGCTTTGTGACATTTTAAAAGATGTAGACGGAGTACAGTTATTCACTTTTCATGAAAACGATGAGGTTATCCCATCAGAAAAAGCATTACCAGATTCTGTTTTTATATTTGACGATATTTTATGTGAAAATCAAAATATCGTACGTTCTTACTACACACGCTGTAGGCACAATAATATTGATGTGTTCTATCTGGCACAATCATTCGCCCGCATACCCAAACAACTTATTCGAGATAATACTAACATGACAATATTATTCAAGCAAGACGAGACTAATTTAAAACACGTTTACATGGAACACTGTTCGGGCGATATGAATTATTCTGAGTTTAAAGATTTTTGTACTTTGTGTTGGAGTAAGGGAAGATTCAATTTTGTCGTGATAATTAAGGACTGTGAACGTGACAATGGACGGTATCGACATGGTTTTGGCACGTTTGTTGTTATATAAAACACTATAGTTTATTATTAACCATGGAAGGCGATAGTAGAGTGTTGAACGAATTAGTTATTGCCAAGGAAAACATTAAACGTAAATTCGAAGCATTAAAAAGAAGTGAAGCTGATATTCAGTCCTATGTATCACAAACATTTAAACCAATAATCGAACCTCTGAACAAATTACATAACCTGCAATCGCTGACACCACAGACTTCCGAAGCCGGTAATTATAATGACATCTCGAATGCAATTGAAAATTTATCTTCAGATAATCGAACTGGAACTTTCCGGTCATTATCGACTTGAAGCAGTTTAGGTGACCGTTTGGATAATATTTTTAACATTGCATTAGATACATCATTTGCCGTTTTTGTTTTTAACCGTATAGCCCAGGAGGCCAGGCGAATTTCGTAAAACAACCAATCGCACAGAGAATATACTTGTAACCATTGTTTTTCTTTGAAAGTGGTATCATCTCGACCAAGTCTGCCTGCCATAAATCGTTTTTCCCGTACACATTTAGTCTTCGGCTAATATAATTTTTCCTAGCTGGTCTGTGAAGTTTGATTGCTATGTCACGTTTAGACATTTGGTATTTTCTTTGTTATACCGGATTCATAGAGTTCTTCAAAAATAGATAATATTTCGTTTAAAACTCCGGTGTTTCCTACAGATTGAGAGGCTAAAAGAAGTCTTAATCTATCAACCAACTCATTCGGATCATTCCAATATACTAAATTATGCGTTTTGAGCTATTTATAGACAATTGAAATTTTTAATTTTTTTTAGTATTTTTTTTTTAAATAATGATAACATTTTTTTGGCCGGCCAGAAAATCTTGAAAATTTAATACAAGGTTTCTTATAAGTTGTTCTTAAAGTGATAAAAAAAAATCCGAAATCGTTAGTCACGATTTTTTTTTATAAGTGCTTAAAGTTCGAATTTATACAATTTATACGAAATATTTCAAAATTTAAATTAAATTTCATACTCTCATTATGCGTATGTTGCCTAATACTTTTTTATTAATAAACAGATACTATAAAGTAACTATAGTAACATAATATAGTAACTATACTATTTGTTTCAAAATAGAATATATTACAATATTTAAATATAATATATCCTAAACTGACAAATCATCTTCGTTCAGAATCGTTTTTCGTATACAATGATACCTATCATTGCATTCAAATTTAACCTACCATAGTCTGAGGTCCACCCCACCCCCTAATATATAGCATAGCGATACCCACTTACCCGCTTTTTTTAGTTTATAATGATCATGGTCAATAAGGTTAATACTGTTCATCATAATATTTGATTATTATTGACAACACTTGTATTAAGCTTATACATTTTTCTTGTTGAAATGAATTTAAAAGTATATACTTTATACATACCATAAATACCAATTGTGTAGCTAGATCTAATAATATATTTTTTTGATTTTAATTTCTTAAATTTTTATTTTTTAGAATAATTGATATTGTTTAGAGTTTAGACAATACTGTAGAGTTTATAACCATAACAAAATATGTGAAATCTCTCTAGAAAATACAGTAGGTACACATACTATTTATGTGAGGTAAAATAGGTTAATAATATGTGTGTAATCTCACTGTGTTAACACAGGTAACCAGTGTGCTGTGCTGTGTGAACATGCTAACGATGTCTTAAACAGGGCAGCACCCGTTTCTCCCAAAATCGACATTTCCCGTTTCGTTCAGATACCCGTTTCGAGCAAAGCCATTTTAGTCGTTTTCAAATTAAGTTGGCAATGGTTTTTAAATAATATAAATTTATATACATATATCATTATTAACTCTTATTATTATTATTATTAGCTACCATCGTATTGTTTAGGTATTTTTAAAAAAGTACTGATTATTTAAAAGTAATTTTGTATAGCATTTTTGATAAAATTAACCTTAAAAGCATTTTTTGACGTGAATTTTCTATTTTTTTAGAGCATTTTTTACAATTTGTTTATAAAAACATGTCAATGAACGAAAATACTGTAGTGATTAACAAGAGACTTTTGTCAATCTGCCATCGGTTCTAATAATTAATTATATAGCACGACAAGTTTTCGTCGATAACAATTTTATCATAGCCAGGACTTTCCGCTCAAATTATCGATTTTATCGCTATATAGGTATCTATTTCAAGTTATCTCAGTTATTAGTAACTAATTAGTACATCCAGAACTAAATAAAAAATAAAATATACAATTTTAAATGAATTTTTATAGTGCATTTTTGGGTTTTTTAAGTCATTTCTGCATTTTTTTTTATGGGAATTTTTTAAGATTTTTTAGAGCATTTAGATCCCAGCCCTACAAATGACCAATTAATATTGTCCACTAAAAACTATTTTAAAAAATAAGTGTTTGAGTTTCATTTATAGTTATCGAATACAGTAGGTATATTTTATTATACTAAGACTGCTATATTATAGACTCGTAATTGTAGCGATCACATACTATATTCCCACATAGCAATTAAATGTGTTACACATATTTTTACAACATTCGCTAAAAACATAAAAATATTGCTTCAATTTGTTTTTTTTATGTAATTAAGGTGTTAAAAATATTGTTACAACGTTGTGACAACGATTTGTGGCAGAAAATTCTATATTGCAACAATAACTTTTTGAAATATTGTTTTATTTAGGTTTATCAATATTCTTAAAAGATTGCCTTTGAATATTTGTTAAATGTTTTTTTTTTATGTTACATAGGTAGCTTTTTAGGTTACTCATGGGTTACTTTTTTACAAAAATGATTTTGGCTATATGATTTGTCATCTGATATATTATATTGGGTTAGAATCTAATCATCAAAATACATATTCCACACTAAAAGTTATGGGTATAATACTATACTTTACAACATATACATACAATTATACAACTTTACTTATATTAATAGAAATATATTATAGAAAGAGTTGTGTGTTTCAAAAACATGGACATAAAATAACATACTATTGTTAATACTGTTTACTAGTTAAGTTTATTTATATAAATAATATATATAAATTACTTTACAGTTAAAATAAAATAAAAACCTTATATAAGTTTATAATAATATACATTGCCTTATATTGTATAATATTTAATTACTATGCATTCATTAATAATATATAAATGTATAAATTACTTTATAAATAAAATAAAAAATATCTTTTAAAATAATAAAACGCATGATATATAATATTATAATATGCACACAAAAAATATCTTTATAATTAACACAAAATAAAAACTTATTAATTTTAATAACTCTTAACTTGAGTTTAAAACATTAAATGAAAAAAAAAATGAAAAATGATTAAAGTGCACAAGTGTTTTCTGTATTGGTACATTTCTTTTTTAAACGATTGCTTGCTTGTGCCATCCACTTGCTAATTGACAATGCGATTTCTATATCTGGTACTTTTTCAAACTTTGAGCATAGATGAATTGCATCTATAGAAATTATACATAAAAATATAAAATACATATTGTATAATTAATCGTAAGTATATATGGGATTCTTACCAAAAATAATTTTACAAGAACTGAGAGATGACAATTTGTTTTTTCCTTTATGTCCAATATATGAATAATACTTCAGCCACGTATCATCATACAATTTTTGCATCATACGGCGTACGGAGTCTGATATAGATCTACCTACTAATCTGGATAGTTCATTAACCTATTAATACAAAAGAATAATTAATATGCAATGTGAAAAATAATAAGATATTTAGAGTAAAAATCAGAATTGTTTTTGACACACTTACTACCTACTTGGGCCCGTGTAGTAGCATTTTCAAGTTCAGTTTCAACATTTTCAAGAGTTTGTACATTACTAATTGGAACATTTTCAGTGTTCAATAAATTTGAACTGTTGTGGTTGTCTTGATTACTTAGTGAACCAGAGGTGTTCAAAACATTGACAGTATGTTCCATCATACTTTTTATTTCATTCACTGTATATACTAAATTTTTAATATCAAATTTGATATTTGTCAAAGATGTTTTTGTATAATCATAACATTCTGTGAAATTAATTTACAATATTAATGTCTAAAAAAAAAATAGCATTTTATGTTATAAATTATAGCACAATAATAAAATAACAAAGTATGCCTTACGTTTAAATTCATAAGTAAGATGAGTCATTTTATTTAAACATAAATCAGTATCAGCAACTTGTAATCCATCTATTGAAAGTTTATCATTTACTATAATATCTTCTTCCATAGAATCTAAAATACAATTAAATATAGAAAGTAACACCTTTTTTAATATTATATTCCCCTATAAAATCACCATCGTAATAACATATCTAATAAATTGTATAATATATTTATAATTTGTATCTAAAATGTTAATATAAATATGTACAAATTGCTCTATAATCGGTGTTAAAAGTTGTATTTAAAACTAAAGAAATCAAAATATAGACAAATTATTTTATAAAAATATAATAATATTTTGTAGGTACTTAAAATTATATAATACAAATTTAATGCATTTAAATAGGTGTTACACAAATAATTTACCTACAAACCTGAATCATACTATAATTCAAATAGGTATTTCTACATTTTATCTGGTGAAAAGTTTAATTTTTCTAAAATTAATTACCATTTAAATATAAATAAAAACTACTTTACTTGTATTATTAGGAACCAAACATTTTTTGACATTATTTAATTGCCTGGACATGGGAGATTTATATTCATTTTGTAATATTTTATTATTACATACAGGAGACATATTGGATTGAACTTTCCACTTTCCACTTGGACTATTTATAATATCAATGTTATCTATAATAATATTTTTCTGTTTAGTGAAAAAGAAAATACTAAATAATTTATTATATATACTCATTTAAAATCAAAAATTTGTATATACCTTCTATAATGGATATTTTATTTGAAGAGAATTCCTTGTTTTTACCAACATTATTGTTAATAATATTATAACTTGGGCCTATTATTAATTACAAAAAACCAATCATAATATTAAAAAAAAATAATGGATAATTTAAAAAAAATTAAATACCTAAATCATTTTATCAAACTTAGGTTTTAAAAATAAGTTTCTTACTTAAATCAAATTTGATTTTTTGATTTGAACATCCCGGACTATACAATTTATCTTTATCGCTGTCGTCAAAAACACCATCACTAGAATCTTTGAAATACAAATTTAGGTATTACATTTATTTTTAAACTTATAGTTAATAATATAAAATTATATACCTACCAGAAAATTCAGGTGCAGAACTATATTTAGATTCATTAGTTGGATGTTTCTTTGAATTTTGATAATTCTTTTTATTTTTAGTTTTGAATTTTAATTTTACATTTTCTGTTGCAGACAAATCTGAAGTGCTTTGCGCTTTTAATGCTTTACATCTGGCTTCATTATAAGAAGCTAGTACATGAAAATACAAAGTTTAATTTAACATTAATTGTAATGGTGACTTTTAATAAAACTATATAATCACCTATAGGATTGTCTGTCAACAATCTTGCTTTGAAATAATCATAATAAATTTTATTTGGTTTTTGTTTTGATTCAATTAATTTATTTGTATTCTTATTTTTTTTTGGCCAAGCACAATAGCCATGTTTCCACCATGATTTTGGAACAGCTGACACTGAATTATCTTGAATAAAATGTACAACGAACCACATACTTCTGAAAATTAAAATTAATAGAAATAACAAATAACTAGTTAGGGTATTTAAATAGTTGTTATCTAAAGTATATACATTTATAAAATATATGTTATCATACTTATTAATTAACAATCATGCAAGTGAAGTATTATTTTGTTGCTTTAAGAATTACATAAAATATTTTTTTTTATTATTAAGTTATATACAATTAATAAATATATATATGGTTTAACATTCTGAATGTAATATTGGAAATGTAACTTGCTGGTTTTCATAAGAAAATAACATAATTTTTTTATGAATATCTGTTATTTTCCAACATTTTAAATTATTAGATAAATTGCTCACAATGTAAATATCTAATTTTTCTGAATTAATTGGTCTGTCATAGAATGATTCTTTATTTTTATAATAATATCCAATTATTATAGGTTCTTTAGTTAAAATACAATGTGCAATATTAATTATCTTAACTACTTCTATAGCCTTAGTCAACACATATATGTCAGATGAATTTCGTATATTTATAATCATTTTAGTATTTAATGTTATTTTTGAATATTGAGGACCACATGCAGTTTCCAGTAAAGGACCATTATTATGCTCATGGTTAAAAATAATATTTCTATAGTGTTGTTCATTTGTAGATTCCACTATGAGATTTTTTATTTGATCATCATACCGCCGAACTACTTGTTCAAGTGGCTTGTGATGTTTCCTTACCATTTTTTTTTAAATTTTCATATGATTTTCAAACGGAAAACAACAGCAAAAATCAAGAGGACCAAAACGATTATAATCTTTAGATATGTGTAACAAGCCATGAACATTATGAGATATATATTTTGAGCCATAAATGTCTTCAAAGTTTTTAACAAAATGCTTTAAAAGTTTATCAGAATAATTCAATAATTTGGCATCAATATTTGGACTTAATAAAATAGTCAATGCAATATTCAAAACCATAAAATGATTATACACTTTATCATTAAGTACATTTTTCAAAGCAAGTGGTCCGGTGTAAAGTAAAAACTGACGAAGCTCGGTAGCCTTCCAATGACCAACATCTTGAATTGGTCTTGGTTTTCGTACAAAATCACAAGTTACTGCAGATTTGAGAAACAATAAGTTTGTACTTATTTTTCGGATTTTCCAACTTGGTAATCGTACTGTCAAAGGACCTTTATGTAACCAAAAATGAATAAGTTTCCTCATAACTCCTAATGCCACTAAGTGCATATAATCTAAGGGAAATTACTTTACCATATCAAAACCTGGAATACGTATCAAATCAGATAATGAATCACCTACATGGTGTTCTTCTTGTCTTTTGTTAATATAATCTTCATGTGTTCTTTCTCTAGAATTACTATCTTTAAATGGGAAACAAGTACTTCCGACATGTTCACCCTCTGCAAGGCACCTGGTGCAGGAAAAATAACCAGTATGCCCTTTGATTTTCATAATAAAAGACTTTGCTGGAGCATCAGCACAAATTGCATGTATAGTAACTATTCTTAATATATTATCTATATTGTATATACCATTTCTAACTAAATCTTCTGCTTCGTCTATAAAATTTTTTAAAAAATCATTGCTATCAGCTGGTTTTTTATGTCCATGATAGAGACCAATCAAAAATATATACTCTTTATATGGATCTAGATAAGCTAAAATTGGCCAGAATTGGCTAGAACTACTTTTTGCTAATGGTAAACCATCTATTCCAATAACTATTTTAATGTTACCTTCAATCCTGACACGTTTTAAAGTATTTTCAATTCCTTTTTTTAAGCCAAAGTGATAATAATTACCCGGATTAACAATCCTGATATTTTTTGTTTTTGATGAACTAAAACTTAATAATGTCCTACAATCATTTGGAATTTCTGCAAAACATTTGTGTTGTTTTAAAATTGATAAAAGATCATTCACTGTATTTTGTGGAACATTACGTTTAATTGCCCAGTTTGCTAAATTTAATTTAAAGATTTCAGAATGATTCGCAAAATTATTTGTGCTTGAGCTGGTTCCAACATTATTAATAATATCATAGGTAGATTCAACACATGAATTTACAGTGGGATTTTCAATGAAAATATTACTTTTTTGTTTGTGTTCTGGATAATTTTGAATGTCAAAAATATAGTTTTCATCTAAAACATTTGATTTTTTTAAAGGAGAAGATGGAATAGATGAAATTTTTAATACATTATTTGCATTAAGAGCCGATTCATTTAATGATTCAACTGATTTTAAAATAGTTTCTCTATTATTAAGAAACGCTAGTTCTTCTTGAATTTTTCGACGTTTTGAACGGTAGCTTCGTATCATTTTACACTAAATAAATATTAATATTATATATTTAATTTTTTTTCTAGTAATAAAAAGTATATTTTAAATGAAAATTAATTTCAAATTGTAAAAAAAAAAAAAATGGTTTAATTAATATTATTTTTTTTATAACAAATAAACTAGATACATAGAATAAGACCACTCATCTGTTAATACTACTACCTACATATACAAATAATTTAATTTCAAATTTTAGAATTTTTACTCAGTATTTACTATAGCTACATGATAGAATTTAAAATTTAAAATCACTAACAAAAATATAAAACCAATAATATTGGTTGGTGCTTATAATATGTCATAATGGGGTAAACTATAGTATATTTCATATTATAGGTATGGCACCTTGGTAATTAGTAATTACCATGGTAAATAGCTACATATATTTAAAATATGGTATAAATAATATTATAAGAAATGATATAAGAAAAATTAAGTATTTAAAACATTACAATAATAAATTATTGCATTTACCTATGTATTACAGTAAAAAATTTAAATAAAATATGAAATTACTAGCAGTAAATTATTGCTCCCATAGTCCCATGTACAATTTACATGGCATTAATTTACAAATTATCATTTACCATGATGGAAAATAAAATTTTTTTAAAATTGCAAAGCAGATAGATATATTTATAACAATTATATAATAAAAACAGTAATATAACAATTAACAATAAAATTCTATAATATAAACTATAAAATGCAATAACAGTGTACCTAATATAAACCAGTGGCCAGGTTAATTATGACTAAAAGACACAGATCAAATACTTTATTAGCAACTATAATTTATTATTAAGTAATTAGTAATAACCTATGTAACAAAACAAAACATTTAAGTTTGTCTTAGCCCTTAGGTATAATAAATTAAGGGGATTGGAAACGATGATTTTCTGTCTTTGTCTTACACACGTGGAATATAGGAAAAATAGCTATACTCGCCTGACCAAAATTAAGGTACTTCTAGTTGTTCGATTTAAAATATGCAAAGATGATTGAATTGGTATACAAGTTTACTTTGCATCGGTCGAAGTATATTTTTAATATTTTCAATATATATTTAATAATAAAAATTGACAAATTTATTAAATTTAAAATATTTATTCTCATCAAAATATTTATCTTAAACAATAAAACAATCGAAAAAGTACTTCGACCGATGCAAAGTAAACTTGTATACTAATTCAATCATCTTTACATATTTTAAATCGAACAACTAGAAGTACCTTAATTTTCGTCAGGCGCGTATAGCTATTTTTCCTATATTCCACGTGTATAAGACAAAGACAGAAAATCAACGCTTCCAATCCCCTTAAATAAAACTAGGTATAAGTGCAACTAATATAAACAAAGTTCATTACCTACTTAATATTTTTATTTAATTTATTAGGTAACTACTAACTAATATTTGGATAAGTAATTTTAAGGTTGATGGGTAAATACTTTTGCATAATTATTAATTAAAGAAATAAAGTTAAAATTAAAACATTAACGTAAAATTATAAAAAAAGGTACTTACCAGAATATATAATATTAACTATGTAGGTACTCGTAAATGCTCGTAAAGTCGTAAACTCGTAAAGCTATTTCGACTTCGAAATGAATAAAATATAATAATCACTGATGGCGACAACCGGCGGCCATAGACAATACCACACAGTAGACACAAATTCTGACAGCGAATGTTCGATGATGAGTGACAACCGTTGAAATCGTTCGATATAAAAACGTAAAATGTCAAACGACAACAGTCAAAAAAAAAAAGCGGGTAAGTGAGTATCGCTCTGCTGTACATTAGGGGGTGGGATGGACCTCGGACTAGGGTAGGTTAAGTTTGAATGCAATGATAGGTATCATTGTATACGAAAAACGATTCTGAACGGAGATGATTTGTCAGTCTAGGATATGTTAATATATTATATTAAAATATTGTCATATATTCTATTTTGAAACAAATTCAAACATTTAAGTAAAAGTTTTAAGATCTTACGTTTGATAATGTTTTAAAAATAACAAAAATCGAAAATTATTTATTAGTAAAATGTTATTTTACACGTGTATTTTTGATTTCAAATTAAAATTAAAACTTTAAACACTCGTAAAATTTTTTAAATTTAATGAACATCAAACTTTTTTATAATTATTCTAAGCTTAACTTATGGACAGCATAGTATTAAATTTTCAATTCTTAGCTTTTGATAGAAAAATATTTATAAATTTTTAACTACCAAATAGTGAAAAATATTCATGATTTTGACGAATTTTTGTCAATATTTGAACTTCAAATGCTAATAAAAAAAAATTGTGCCTATGTATTTTTATAATTTTTGAATGAGAGTTAGACCAAGTTATGTAGACCCTTCAATTAAATTTTCAAGTAATTTGTCCCAGCTAAATTTTTTTTATCAACATTTATAAAAAAAAAATAAAAAAAAATTGAAAATTTCAATTGTCTATAAATAGCTCAAAAAAAGTCAAAATATTTTGAAAATCAAATCACATAAAGAAAATGGCAATCTAAATAACTGGTAAAATTTTCAAGTATTTACGACTTATACTATTTGAATAACAACAAATATTAAAAATCGTTCGAGGCTAAACCGTTATTTAACGCGGTTTTGTAAAAATTTAAATTTCAATCACTCATAAAAATTTTTTGTTTTAGTCCGGTAGAGTTTTTTTTGCAGATAGTTGAAGAAAATTTTATGGAGAACCTTGTACCAAATTTTCAAATCTTAGTTATAAAAGAAAAAATTTTTACGATTTTTTAACCACAAAATTACTTGCCAATTTTCGCAATTTTGACATATTTCGTATAAATTCGAACTTTAAGCACTCATAAAAAAAAATTGTGACTAACGATTTCGGATTTTTTTTTATAACTTTAAGAACAACTTATAAGAAACCTTGTATTAAATTTTCAAGATTTTCTGGCCGGCCAAAAAATTTTTATCGTTATTTTAAAAAAAAATACTTAAAAAAATTGAAAATTTCAACTGTCTATTAATAGCTCAAAAAAAGTCAAAATTCTTTGAAAATTTAACTGTGTATGGAGAACGCTAATTTAAACACTTGATGAAAATTTCAAGTGAATACATCGATTAGTTTTTGAGTTATAGCAAAATAAATAATTCGACTTTGTCGAAAACTGGTTTTGCGTAAAAATTCCCGTTTTTCTGTCATTTTTTTTTTGTTTTTCTCGATTTTTTTGAAAACTGTTGGAAAATGTTTACTTTTCACCTCTATAATGCACCAAGGATATCCACTTTGCCATCGGAAACCACCCCCAAAGTTTGAAATCGAAGCATTATTTCGACTAGTTATGCTGTACACAGACACAAAAAAAAACAAAAAAAAAAAAAAAAAAAACACACATCATTGTAAAATCAATACATTCATCACTCCGTTCAGAATCTAAAACACTATATTATTTTTTACTAAAAGTCATCATAAAATATATTAACAAAAATTATTATTTTTTATAATTTCTACTCATGCTTTTTATAAACTCATATCTAGTAATTTCACCAGATCTATATAAAAGTATACGTTTTTCGTTAAATTCTTGTCTTTCCTTCGTTTTTTTTATCTTTTGTTTTTTTGGGAATTTCAACGCTATTCATTTTGATGTACGTTTCTGTCTGAATATCATTGCGTATAATATTTTACCAGCTTATGATTGACGGAGAGTTAGAATAAAAGTTTTTATTGAAATACGAGTGAAACGATTCTCACGCATTTGTTGTGAGCTGTATACTCGCCGAATTACATGCCCTTAATGTTGGACTAAAAACACTGTCCTCAGAAATATAGTTTTCTACTAAATAATCATAATACTTAACTAATTTTTCGTCAGTTGGACATTCAGCCATTAAATCTTGAGTAAAGCAATCAGATACTTTAGAGGGTTCTAAAAATATTAAGTTAAAAGTATGTTGAATCCAATTACCAATACTTGTATTATTTTGGTATTCAGTTGCTAAACCATATTTTTGAAGGTTCCTATACCAAGTTTGTGTAAGGTGAAAACGGCAACCAACTATTTGCGATGAAGGCAAACTTCATTGACTGCTAAATGAATAGCTTTTTCAAAGTCAATAGTAACACATTTTGGTATAAAAACTAGGCCTAATTCTTTGCATTTATTTACTATTTGTTATGGGAACACTGTACATATTATCAGTGATATTACGCATTAACCTCATGCACAAAAATGCATTCATAAGTATTGTAATGTAAACGTAAACCGCATGTATAAGTATTATTTAATAAAGAATATATAATGAAAGTACTATAATCAGTTCTTCACATTTATTAAATATAACATGGCGCAGTCGAAAAGGATAATAATATAATAGTTCAATTTCCTCATCACCATGAATCAATTACGGCAGCCAAAGGATCTATCATCGGGAAAGGATTGGACTAGATGGAAAAGTGTATTCAATCTTTACATGATAGGATCAGGTGCAATTAAACTAAAAGAAGAAGAAAAAATAGCGATTTTCTTACATTGTGTTGGTGACGAAGGCAGAACAGTAAGCGAAACTTTTGAATTTACGGAAAAGGACAGGACATATGATAGCTTAATTAAAAAATTTGATGAATACTATGTGCCAGCACTAAATGAAAGTGTAGAGACTTTCAAATTCAACAGTCGAGTTCAAGGTGCAGACGAAACATTTGAAAAATTTGAAACAGATTTACGACAATTAAGCAATAATTGCAATTTTGGTTCACTACGTGATAGGTTAATCAGAGATCGTATTGTCGCAGGATATTAACTATGTAGGTACTCGTAAATGCTCGTAAAGTCGTAAACTCGTAAAGCTATTTCGACTTCGAAATGAATAAAATATAATAATCACTGATGGCGACAACCGGCGGCCATAGACAATACCACACAGTAGACACAAATTCTGACAGCGAATGTTCGATGATGAGTGACAACCGTTGAAATCGTTCGATATAAAAACGTAAAATGTCAAACGACAACAGTCAAAAAAAAAAAGCGGGTAAGTGAGTATCGCTCTGCTGTACATTAGGGGGTGGGATGGACCTCGGACTAGGGTAGGTTAAGTTTGAATGCAATGATAGGTATCATTGTATACGAAAAACGATTCTGAACGGAGATGATTTGTCAGTCTAGGATATGTTAATATATTATATTAAAATATTGTCATATATTCTATTTTGAAACAAATTCAAACATTTAAGTAAAAGTTTTAAGATCTTACGTTTGATAATGTTTTAAAAATAACAAAAATCGAAAATTATTTATTAGTAAAATGTTATTTTACACGTGTATTTTTGATTTCAAATTAAAATTAAAACTTTAAACACTCGTAAAATTTTTTAAATTTAATGAACATCAAACTTTTTTATAATTATTCTAAGCTTAACTTATGGACAGCATAGTATTAAATTTTCAATTCTTAGCTTTTGATAGAAAAATATTTATAAATTTTTAACTACCAAATAGTGAAAAATATTCATGATTTTGACGAATTTTTGTCAATATTTGAACTTCAAATGCTAATAAAAAAAAATTGTGCCTATGTATTTTTATAATTTTTGAATGAGAGTTAGACCAAGTTATGTAGACCCTTCAATTAAATTTTCAAGTAATTTGTCCCAGCTAAATTTTTTTTATCAACATTTATAAAAAAAAAATAAAAAAAAATTGAAAATTTCAATTGTCTATAAATAGCTCAAAAAAAGTCAAAATATTTTGAAAATCAAATCACATAAAGAAAATGGCAATCTAAATAACTGGTAAAATTTTCAAGTATTTACGACTTATACTATTTGAATAACAACAAATATTAAAAATCGTTCGAGGCTAAACCGTTATTTAACGCGGTTTTGTAAAAATTTAAATTTCAATCACTCATAAAAATTTTTTGTTTTAGTCCGGTAGAGTTTTTTTTGCAGATAGTTGAAGAAAATTTTATGGAGAACCTTGTACCAAATTTTCAAATCTTAGTTATAAAAGAAAAAATTTTTACGATTTTTTAACCACAAAATTACTTGCCAATTTTCGCAATTTTGACATATTTCGTATAAATTCGAACTTTAAGCACTCATAAAAAAAAATTGTGACTAACGATTTCGGATTTTTTTTTATAACTTTAAGAACAACTTATAAGAAACCTTGTATTAAATTTTCAAGATTTTCTGGCCGGCCAAAAAATTTTTATCGTTATTTTAAAAAAAAATACTTAAAAAAATTGAAAATTTCAACTGTCTATTAATAGCTCAAAAAAAGTCAAAATTCTTTGAAAATTTAACTGTGTATGGAGAACGCTAATTTAAACACTTGATGAAAATTTCAAGTGAATACATCGATTAGTTTTTGAGTTATAGCAAAATAAATAATTCGACTTTGTCGAAAACTGGTTTTGCGTAAAAATTCCCGTTTTTCTGTCATTTTTTTTTTGTTTTTCTCGATTTTTTTGAAAACTGTTGGAAAATGTTTACTTTTCACCTCTATAATGCACCAAGGATATCCACTTTGCCATCGGAAACCACCCCCAAAGTTTGAAATCGAAGCATTATTTCGACTAGTTATGCTGTACACAGACACAAAAAAAAACAAAAAAAAAAAAAAAAAAAAAAAAAAAAAAAAAAACACACATCATTGTAAAATCAATACATTCATCACTCCGTTCAGAATCTAAAATAAAACACTGTAAATGTTATTCATTTAAATTTTTAAAATACATATTACTAGGTTTATAAAAAAAAATTCTAAAACAGATGCCAAATGTTACTATACCTACCTGGTTAGGTTAGGATTGAGTTTTAATGTTTGTAGCAGGCGCATATATTTTGGCCTATAACACATTATGATTAATATCTGCTGCATAATATGTAGGTACATTAATGCAGCTTCGATCAACGTCAGGGTTGTAGGACCTGAAAATGTAGGTGCATTTTATTAAGTAACTCACTGTATACCACCATATCAAGAAAATACTCACCGAAAATAGTACAAAAGTGTTAGTAGGTACTACATTGAATGGTTGTAATGTCTAAATTTACATCGAGCCAACGCAGAGTCGCCCATAATGACAACAGTTTGCGTTGGATATTCATTGGACATTTTTTGTAAGGTATTGATCCAAATGTTTTTCATTTTGAAGACACAACTTAAGTCGGGTTCACATGTCGTGTCACGTATTTTATATTTGATACACGGGTAACAAAATATTGGTAAAATGTCACCTACAAGTTGAATAAATTCAACTCTCCACAACATGGTATAATATAGACCAGGATTAACGGTTTCAAAAAAAACTTACATCAGTCGCATGACTGACCAATATTTTACTCACTTGGTTATTCGAACGAACAATTTAAACAATATAATGTAATAAAAAAACTGCGACATAATTAATTAAAAAAAAAAAAAAAATAGAAGTTCAACTCACGAGGTATTAGAAAACAATAACAAATTACAATTCGCCATTCGGTAATATTAAATATATAGTATGCAAGAACTGGGTTTTAAACTTTGATAGTAAGTTGATAACATAGAAAAGAATAGTGAATACCAAATATTATGTTCTTTTCCTAAAAGAATTTATTTATGTTTATTAAGCCATGGTTGAAACTAGAGTCTATAGTACATTCCTCCATATGATTATACAATATATTTTGTAATTAACGATTGCCGGTATAAACAAACTAGCTTGTTCTTTCGTTATCACTACCCACTATCAGGCATTACTCACATGGTTCCGGAGGGAAATTAAAGTGGCAATTCAAATATTCAAGATTCTAACTATACTCGCGGATTTTAAGACAATGAATAAAAAAAAAGCAAATTCAAACATTTAAGTAAAAGTCTCAAGATCCTACGTTTGTAAATTTTTTAAAAAATACAAAAATCAAAAATTATTAAGTAATAAAACGTTATTTTACATGTGTATTTTTGATTTCAAATTAAAATTAAAACTTTAAACACTGGTAAAATTTTTTAAATTGAATAATCCTCAAAGTTTTTTATAATTGTTCTAAGCTTAACTTATGGACAGCATAGTATTAAATTTTCAATTCTTAGCTTTTGATAGTAAAATAAATATAAATTTATAACTACCAAATAGTGAAAAATATTCATGATTTTGACGAATTTTTGTCAATATTTGAACTTCAAATGCTAATAAAAAAAAATTGTGCCTATGTATTTTTATAATTTTTGAATGAGAGTTAGAACAAGTTATGTGGACCCTTCAATTAAATTTTCAAGTAATTTGTCCCAACAAAATTTTTTTTATCAACATTTATAAAAAAAAAATAAAAAAAAATTGATTATTTCAAATGTCTATAAATAGCTCAAAAAAGTCAAAATGTTTTGAAAATCAAATCACGTAAAGAATAAAATGGCAATCTAAATAACTGGTAAAATTTTCAAGTATTTACGACTTATACTGTTTGAATAACAACAAATATCAAAAATCGTTTGACGCTAAACCGTTATTTAATGCGGTTTTGTAAAAATATAAATTTTAAACACTCATAAAAAATTTTTGTCTGAATCCGGTAGAGTTTTTTTTACAGATAATTGAAGTAAAATGTATGGAGAACCTTGTACCAAATTTTCAAAACTTAGTTATAAAAGAAAAAAATTTTACGATTTTTCAACCACAAAATTACTTGCAAATTTTCGCAATTTTGACATATTTCGTATAAATTCGAACTTTAAGCACTTATAAAAAAAAATTGTGACTAACGATTTCGGATTTTTTTTTATCACTTTAAGAGCAACTTATAAGAAACCTTGTATTAAATTTTCAAGATTTTCTGGTCGGCCAAAAAATTTTTATCGTTATTTAAAAAAAAAATACTAAAAAAAATTAAAAATTTCAATTGCCTATAAATAGCTTAAAAAAAGTCAAAATTCTTTAAAAATTGAACTGTGTATTGAGAACGCTAATATAAACATTTTGTGAAAATTTCAAGTATTTACATCAAGTAGTTTTTGAGTTATAGCAAAATAAAAATTTGATTTTGACGAAAACTGGTTGTGCGTAAAAAATCCCGTTTTTTCCGTCATTTTTTTAAGGTTTTTCCCGACTCATTTAAAAAATATTG
The DNA here is from genome assembly GCA_020882235.1 of Schizaphis graminum. NCBI lineage: Eukaryota > Metazoa > Arthropoda > Insecta > Hemiptera > Aphididae > Schizaphis > Schizaphis graminum. The sequence continues at coordinate 85,493,127 of CM037033.1, read as the reverse complement.
AAAATTTTTAACTTTTGACCCCCCAAAGTACCAACTAGATCCGATTTCCTTTTCAAAGAGGGGCAGAAGTTGAAAATCGAAGCATTTTTACTGCCCCAAATGTTGTCGACAGACACAAAAAAAAAAAAAAAAAAAAAAAAAAAAAAAAAATAAAAAAAAAAACACACATCATTGTAAAATCAATACATTCATCACTCCGTTCAGAATCTAAAAAAAGTCAAAACTATTTTAAATTAATAAAATATTTAAACTATAATAATCACTGACGTCGGTGACCACGGTCCACGGTAAGTCAGTATACGCCAGACGGTAATAGAAAGTAACAAAAACTTTAGACAATACACAAAGTCCGACGGAGAACGAGTGACGGCCGTTAGAGATGACCACCACCCTCCGCGGCACCATGGACGTCCATGGCATCTTGTGTTCACGGCGTTCACGCGACATTACGAGTTACGACCGATAGGCGACAACCGATAACGCCGACCGATTATGGGCTGGCGGGTAGTGGGCAGTGGATGCATTTAGGTCATTTTGGGATTTCCAAATACAAATAAAAATATGCGACTATTGCAATAAATTTTAATAATTTATAAAAGTGTAATGATAATTATTAAATTAAAAGGACGCCAATACCCGCATGTGTGTTGTCTCACTTGTCTCCGTCTTACAAATGCGCAAAATGGCAAAATTTATACTCAGCAGATCATATTGTTTAGCTCCGTTAGTTTAAAAATTAGAGTGAATTGACCTATTATGAAACTTGATGGTAAGAACATTATCTGTGTGTGTAATTTGAATATTTGATTTTTTTTACGATTATTCAGTTTTTAAGTGAGTTATGAGCATTTTTAATTTACGCTATATTATTATACACGCATAACTCGCTAAAAAATTAAACTAGGTAGGTATCGTAAAAAACTATCATACCAACAATGTTCTTACCATAAAGTTTCATAATACGTTAATTCACTCTAATTTTTAAACTCACAGAGCGACAGAGCTAAACATAATTTGCTGAGCGTAAATTTGCTATGTACTTGCTACGTAGTACGTACTTGTAAGACGGAGACAACATATGCGGGTGTGACGCACTGACGTCCTAAAAAGTTAATCTGAAGAAATAGTTGTGGTTAATTTAACTATTGGTTATACCTGAATTTCTAAAAACAGTTTAACTGGGACATAGCTAGCATTAATTGACAGTTAAGCCCTAGTCAGTTAGTTAATTGAAAAACCGGCCCTAAGAAACCGAGTTTAAGGTTTTGAGCGTTGCGTCGAGTTTTTTTATATTTAATTTTTAAATGAGTTATAAGTGAATATTTTGCTGTAGGTAACTTATTTTAAACATATTGTTAAAATATTATTTTATTATATTGTTACAACTATCATAAAGAAATATTGGAACGTAGAACACTCTATAATATTGACACAATCTTTTAAAGAAATATTTTCAAAACGTTTTAATTATGTTTTTTATAAAAAATATTTATATTACATAATAAAAATACATTGTGCTAATATTTGAATCAACATGTTGTCAAAATAATTCTAAAAACATATTTTCGAAATGTGATGTGAATATTTTTGAACAATATTTTGCTCATACATGTGAAAAACACATTGCACCAATGTGTAATTTAGTAATATTGTAAGCAACATATGTATTAAATATTGAATATGTTTAAATTGCTATGTGGGTTCCGATAACATCAAATTAAAGACATGTTAGTCGACTGAAGGAGTTCCCACATTAATATAACAGTTACCTAAGTGACGTAGTATAAGTTAGAAGTCGTTAGTTATTGAGTTGTTATACAGTTTTAGCTTAAATTTTAATGATGGCTATGTTTATAAAAAGTAAGCAAGATAAGGACATGGTGGATATTAATAAATTTAAATACAATTTCGCTTCAAAAAATGTAAGTACTGATGAAATTCGTTGGCGATGCGTGAAACGTACGTGTTCATCTACATTATACACGTCCAATTCTAAAGTGGTGAATGAAGAGAATATTTTAAACACTGACCAGCTTCGACATAATCATAATTCGTCTAGTGATGCAGAAATAAATCGTCAAATAGTAAGTGTTTCATGTAAACGAAAAGCTACTGAAAATCTTTACATACAGCCAAAAAAAATCATTTTAAAAGAGTTATTAGAAAACACTTTACTTAATGATGGTTTTACTTCAAATGATTTTAATGTGATTAGAAAATAAATTTACAGAAGTAGGCGTAAAATTCTTCCTCTTATTCCAACTACTATAGCTGAAGCACATATGGCTCTAAATACACCAGAAACCACTTTTACTACAAAAAACGAACCATTTGTGTTGGTAAATGATGAAATAAAAAACATAATAATCTTTTCTTGTAAAACTAACCTTACATTTTATGTTATGTTGTGGAAACAATTAATATGGACGACACGTTCCAATTTTGTGCTAAATTCTTTGAGCAAATGTTTTGTATACATGGTTTTAAAAATGGTCATTATATACCGTTAATATTTATTTTACTTCCGGACAAAAAATATGAAACATATGTGTATACTTTTAAATCAATAGTGTTATATTTAATAAATGTGAAGAACTGATTATAGTACTTTCATTATATATTTTATATATTCTTTATTAAATAATACTTATACATGCGGTTTACGTTTACATTACAATACTTATGAATGCATTTTTGTGCATGAGGTTAATGCGTAATATCACTGATAATATGTACAGTGTTCCCATAACATCCCCCTTTTTAAACATAGGTAACATTCTTAAATTATAATAAATAATAAATAAATAATAATAATAATAAATAAGGTAACAATCTTAAATTCTTATATAAACATTTTTTTTTTTTTTTTTTAATAGTAAAATGGTAAACAATCATAAATTCTTATATTATTATATGTATTCCTCTAAATGCTTAGGTTTTTTTATTATCCTCCCACTCTTACTTTGTGTTCCTTTAACTATTTCCTTATCACTTTTGTTTTGGTTTCCTTTAATTAATTCCTTTTCACTTTTGTTTGTCTCTTTATCCTCTATTTCTGTTTTTCTTATTCTTATTTCAGTTTCACTACTATCATCATAATCATATCCAGAATCGCATATTAGGTGTTTTCTGTTTCTTTCAACTGTCTGTCCATTACTTAGTTTAATGACAAATGAATTTGGCCTATTACATACCGAAATCACTTTTCCATGTATGTATGGTTTCCTATTATCCATATTAACAAAAACATGATAACCTTCCTTTATTGGTATTAGTTTTTTAGCATTTTTATCGTATTGTTTTTTATCAATTTTTTGTTTACTAGTTATTGCTTTTTTAACTGAGTTATAGTTAATTTTTCTTGTCCAAATCTTAGGAACAATCCCTCTCACATTCCTATTGAACATTATTTCATTTGGTGTGTAATTTTCATTTAGAATGGGTGTATTTTTCAATTCTAACATCGCTAAATAAATATCTTTTTTGTCTGCTACAACTTTTTTAAATATGTTTTTAACTGTTTGAATATTTCTCTCTGCCATACCATTACTTTGTGGGTACCTAGGACTTGAAGTTTTGTGTTCAAAATCCCATTCCTTAGAAAAATTTTTAAAATTACTATTAGAAAATTGTGGTCCATTATCAGAAAATAAAACTAATGGTATTCCATATCTTGAAAATATTAATTTTAACTTATTAATTGTTGTTTCACTGCTCATATCCTCAAGTATTTCTATATCCACATATTTACTAAAGTAGTCAATGATTAACAAATATTGCCTGTTTTGATATTGAAAAATGTCAGTACCTACTATTTCCCACGGGTTATCTCCAAAATCTCTAACTGTCATTGGTTCCTTACTATTATTTTTTCTAAAACTTTGACATATTGAACATTTATTTATTTTATCTGTTATTTCTTTAGTCATTTCTGGCCAGAATAAACATTCTCTCGCTTTACTTTTACATTTTTCTATGCTCATATGTGTATAATGTATTTTATCTAACATATCTTTTCTTAGGGTTTTTGGCACTATTAGGCACTGTCCTTTAAACAATAAACCATCTTTTTCAAATAGTTCTTCTGAGAACGTCATATATTTTTTTATTTGATCAGGTATGTTATTTATAGAAGGCCATCCATGTTTAACAAATTCTAATAACATTTGTAATTCTGTATCCTTCTTAAACTCTTCTTTGAACTGCCTCAATTTGTTTTCAGATATGTTTAATTTTTTTATAATCATATTTACCTGCAATTCTATTTCTGATTCGCATAAATCTATATTATCTTTTATGTGAGCACGACTCAATGTGTCTGCTATTTTTAAAAATTTACCTGGCTTGTATATTATATTTAAATCATACGCCATTAATTTAATTCTCATTCTCTGTAATCTCGCAGGGGTTTTATCTAGTGGTTTTTTAAAAATTGTTTCTAGTGGTTTATGATCTGATTCTATATTTATGTTTTTACCATATATGTATTGTTTAAACCTTTCACAACCATATAAAATAGCTAATAATTCTTTTTCAATTTGAGCATACTGTTTTTGTGTATCATTTAAAGTTTTGGAAGCATATGCTACAGGATAATCATTTTGTAATAATACTGCACCCAATCCATCTTTTGATGCGTCCACCGATAGAGTACATTTTTTATTTAAATCAAAATATTGTAATAAAGGCTCAGAAGTTAAAGCACATTTTAATACATTAAATGCTTTTATTTGAGCTTCACCCCAATACCAATTACAGTCTTTTTTTAATAATTCTCTCAAGGGTACTGCTAGCTGAGACATGTTAGGAACAAATTTTTGTACATAAGTCATCATACCTAAAAATCTTTCTAGATCTTTTTTATTTTTGGGTTCTACCATATTTTCAATAGCTTTTATTTTATTTTTATCAATTTGAATACCCTTTACTGAAAATATATGTCCTAAAAATTTCACCTCATTAACAGCAATTTGACTCTTTTCTCTATTAAATTTAATCCCAACACTTAATGCTTTATCTAATACTTTTCTTAAAATATCATCATGTTCTTCTTTAGATTTAGCTATAATAATTAAATCATCTATATAGACAAATACATTTTTTATATCTGCAAATACTCTACTAAATGTTTTATGAAATACTTCTGGAGCTATTTTAATTCCAAAAGGAAGTCTTTTAAACCTATACCGACCAAATGGAGTTATAAATGTTGTCAATTTTGAACTCTTCAATGTTAAGGGCAGTTGCCAAAATCCTTTACTAGCATCTAATACTGTAAATAATTTAGCTCCACTAAATTTAGAAGAGATTTCTTCAAATGTTGGTAAATTAAAATGTTCTCTCAATAGTACCTTATTTAAGTGAAATGGGTCTAAGCAAATTCTTATCCCCATTTTGTTTTTATTTTTAACAACAACTATTGGATTCACCCATTCCGTTGGTTCTTCCTCTTTAATAATTATATCATTATTTACCATTGTTTCTAACTCCCTTTTTAATTCATCTATAACTGTAAATGGTACTCTACTTGTATACGTAATATTCCCTACAGCTCCAGGTTGTATTTTAAAATCATACTCTTCTACTTTCATGAGTCCTATTCCCTCACTTATTGATTTGTATTTTGGATCATCCATTATGTTTGAATTTACTTCATATAGTTTTTTAACCAAATTTAATTTTATCATTGTTTCAAACCCAATAATTGGTTGGCTTTGCTCATCTACTACTATAAAATCTATATATTCAACCATACCATTCTCAAAATGACATTTTAGTTTACACTTTCCTAACACTTTTATGTAACTTCCGTTGTAATTGCTCAAATTTATTTTAATTTTTTCTATCCTTTGTTTATTATCAAACTTCATATAAACATGATTTGGTAACACATTCACCTGATCACCACTATCTATCTTAAAATGTATCTCTTGATTTTCAATCGTACAGTTTATAAACCAACCTTTATCTACTATCGAATCTACATTTATGTTGCCTAAAAATAATACTTCATCTTCCTTCATTTCATACACTTTTTTACTGTTCTTTACATTATTATTTTTATTATTCCTCACGTATCTGTTTTTTACATAAGCTGGATTACCGTTATTTATTTTTTTAAAACACATATTACTAAAATGATTATTACCTTTACATGTGTGACATTGCTTTCCATATGCCGGACATTCTTTAAAGTTATGTATTTTTCCATACTTTCCACATGTAGTCTGCTTTTGTTCTTTTTTGTTCGTTTTCTGTTGAAAAACTGCTTGAACTTCGGTTGGTTGTCCGTTGTTGATTGCTGCTGCTTGCTCCGTTGTTTGCTCCGCTGATTTAGCAATTTCACATGCTTTACTCAGTATTAAATTTGGAGTTCTTAATAGTCGATCTTGTACAATTTTACATTTTATTCCTGCGACAATACGATCTCTGATTAACCTATCACGTAGTGAACCAAAATTGCAATTATTGCTTAATTGTCGTAAATCTGTTTCAAATTTTTCAAATGTTTCGTCTGCACCTTGAACTCGACTGTTGAATTTGAAAGTCTCTACACTTTCATTTAGTGCTGGCACATAGTATTCATCAAATTTTTTAATTAAGCTATCATATGTCCTGTCCTTTTCCGTAAATTCAAAAGTTTCGCTTACTGTTCTGCCTTCGTCACCAACACAATGTAAGAAAATCGCTATTTTTTCTTCTTCTTTTAGTTTAATTGCACCTGATCCTATCATGTAAAGATTGAATACACTTTTCCATCTAGTCCAATCCTTTCCCGATGATAGATCCTTTGGCTGCCGTAATTGATTCATGGTGATGAGGAAATTGAACTATTATATTATTATCCTTTTCGACTGCGCCATGTTATATTTAATAAATGTGAAGAACTGATTATAGTACTTTCATTATATATTCTTTATTAAATAATACTTATACATGCGGTTTACGTTTACATTACAATACTTATGAATGCATTTTTGTGCATGAGGTTAATGCGTAATATCACTGATAATATGTACAGTGTTCCCATAACAAATAGTAAATAAATGCAAAGAATTAGGCCTAGTTTTTATACCAAAATGTGTTACTATTGACTTTGAAAAAGCTATTCATTTAGCAGTCAATGAAGTTTGCCTTCATCGCAAATAGTTGGTTGCCGTTTTCACCTTACACAAACTTGGTATAGGAACCTTCAAAAATATGGTTTAGCAACTGAATACCAAAATAATACAAGTATTGGTAATTGGATTCAACATACTTTTAACTTAATATTTTTAGAACCCTCTAAAGTATCTGATTGCTTTACTCAAGATTTAATGGCTGAATGTCCAACTGACGAAAAATTAGTTAAGTATTATGATTATTTAGTAGAAAACTATATTTCTGAGGACAGTGTTTTTAGTCCAACATTAAGGGCATGTAATTCGGCGAGTATACAGCTCACAACAAATGCGTGAGAATCGTTTCACTCGTATTTCAATAAAAACTTTTATTCTAACTCTCCGTCAATCATAAGCTGGTAAAATATTATACGCAATGATATTCAGACAGAAACGTACATCAAAATGAATAGCGTTGAAATTCCCAAAAAAACAAAAGATAAAAAAAACGAAGGAAAGACAAGAATTTAACGAAAAACGTATACTTTTATATAGATCTGGTGAAATTACTAGATATGAGTTTATAAAAAGCATGAGTAGAAATTATAAAAAATAATAATTTTTGTTAATATATTTTATGATGACTTTTAGTAAAAAATAATATAGTGTTTTAGATTCTGAACGGAGTGATGAATGTATTGATTTTACAATGATGTGTGTTTTTTTTTTTTTTTTTTTTGTTTTTTTTTGTGTCTGTGTACAGCATAACTAGTCGAAATAATGCTTCGATTTCAAACTTTGGGGGTGGTTTCCGATGGCAAAGTGGATATCCTTGGTGCATTATAGAGGTGAAAAGTAAACATTTTCCAACAGTTTTCAAAAAAATCGAGAAAAACAAAAAAAAAATGACAGAAAAACGGGAATTTTTACGCAAAACCAGTTTTCGACAAAGTCGAATTATTTATTTTGCTATAACTCAAAAACTAATCGATGTATTCACTTGAAATTTTCATCAAGTGTTTAAATTAGCGTTCTCCATACACAGTTAAATTTTCAAAGAATTTTGACTTTTTTTGAGCTATTAATAGACAGTTGAAATTTTCAATTTTTTTAAGTATTTTTTTTTAAAATAACGATAAAAATTTTTTGGCCGGCCAGAAAATCTTGAAAATTTAATACAAGGTTTCTTATAAGTTGTTCTTAAAGTTATAAAAAAAAATCCGAAATCGTTAGTCACAATTTTTTTTTATGAGTGCTTAAAGTTCGAATTTATACGAAATATGTCAAAATTGCGAAAATTGGCAAGTAATTTTGTGGTTAAAAAATCGTAAAAATTTTTTCTTTTATAACTAAGATTTGAAAATTTGGTACAAGGTTCTCCATAAAATTTTCTTCAACTATCTGCAAAAAAAACTCTACCGGACTAAAACAAAAAATTTTTATGAGTGATTGAAATTTAAATTTTTACAAAACCGCGTTAAATAACGGTTTAGCCTCGAACGATTTTTAATATTTGTTGTTATTCAAATAGTATAAGTCGTAAATACTTGAAAATTTTACCAGTTATTTAGATTGCCATTTTCTTTATGTGATTTGATTTTCAAAATATTTTGACTTTTTTTGAGCTATTTATAGACAATTGAAATTTTCAATTTTTTTTTATTTTTTTTTTATAAATGTTGATAAAAAAAATTTAGCTGGGACAAATTACTTGAAAATTTAATTGAAGGGTCTACATAACTTGGTCTAACTCTCATTCAAAAATTATAAAAATACATAGGCACAATTTTTTTTTATTAGCATTTGAAGTTCAAATATTGACAAAAATTCGTCAAAATCATGAATATTTTTCACTATTTGGTAGTTAAAAATTTATAAATATTTTTCTATCAAAAGCTAAGAATTGAAAATTTAATACTATGCTGTCCATAAGTTAAGCTTAGAATAATTATAAAAAAGTTTGAGGATTGTTCAATTTAAAAAATGTTACGTGTGTTTAAAGTTTAAATTTTAATTTGAAATCAAAAATACACGTGTAAAATAACGTTTAACTAATAAATTTTTTTCGATTTTTTCATAATATATCCTAGACTGACAAATCATCTCCGTTCAGAATCGTTTTTCGTATACAATGATACCTATCATTGCATTCAAATTTAACCTTCCCTAGTCCGAGGTCCATCCCACCACCTAATGTACAGCAGAGCGATACTCACTTACCCGCTTTTTTTGTATTATAACTGTAATAATGTATAATTAAATAAGATGTATTTTATAAACATTTTTATTATGACTTTTTTTAAAAATAGCTAATAATAATAATAAGAGTTAATAATGATACATGTATTATATATTTTATTATTTAAAAACCATTGCCAACTTAATTTGAAAACGACTAAAATGGCTTTGGTCGAAACGGGTATCTGGGCGAAATGGGAAAGGTCGATTTTGGGCGAAACGGGCTGCGCTCCTTAAACATTGAGAAATAATCAGTATACTACAAACATATAAATGATTACCCACAAGCAAAATAAATGTCAATAAGGATACAGATTTAAAACTAAATGTAATACCTCTTGTACAATATTAACTAAAAATACAATTTAGTTAGTAGATTTAAAATACAACACATAGTTTTAAAATTAAAATTAAAATATTACATTATTATATTTATTATAGACATAATATAAAAAAGCGGGTAAGTGGGTATCGCTCTGCTGTATATTAGAGGGTGGGGTGGACCTCAGACTATGGTAGGTTAAATTTGAATGCAATGATAGGTATCATTGTATACGAAAAACGATTCTGAACGAAGATGATTTGACAGTTTAGGATATATTATATTTAAATATTGTCATATATTCTATTTTGAAACAAATAGTATAGTTTTTATATGTTACTATAGTTATTTTATAGTATCTGTTTATTAATAAAAAAAGTATTAGGCAACATACGCATAATGAGAGTATGAAATTTAATTTAAATTTTGAAATATTTCGTATAAATTCAAACTTTAAGCACTTATAAAAAAAAATTGTGTCTAACGATTTCGGATTTTTTTTTATCACTTTAAGAACAACTTATAAGAAACCTTGTATTAAATTTTCAAGATTTTCTGGCCACCCAGAAAATTTAACTGAAAGAGATAACCATAATATAAACATTTGGTGAAATTTAAAGTATTTACAATAATTCGTTTTTGAGTTACAGCAAAATCAAAAAATCGATTTTGTCGAAAAGTGGTTTTTCATAAAATTGCCATTTTTCTGTCATTTTTTTTTTTTGTTTTTCTCGATTTTTTTGAAAACTATTTGAAAATTTTACTTTTGACCCCCCCCCCCAAAGTACCAACTAGATGGATTTGATGAATTTTCCTATTCAATAAGAGGCTGAAGTCAAAAATCGGAGCATTGTTACTGCTCCAAATGTTGTCGTCAGACACAAAAAAAAAAAAAAAAACACACATCATAGTAAAATCAATACATTCTTCACTTCGTTCAGAATTTAAAAGCAAAAACGGTCTTACATGTAATAAAAAATAAATAAATAAAAAAAAAACAATCAAACAAATTTTTATCATTATGTTCTTGGAACATTTATATTACAATATTTCAATTATTTAATAATATATAATGTATTCTAAAGAAGTTCAATCAATGACAATTAAAATAAAATTGGTTATATTTTCTAAATAGTTATAAATGACTCCGATAATGATTATGTTGTATAAATAATTTATAATGTTTATATTTTGGTGTGCAATTATCACTTTTTAATATTATGATCAGTTTATTATCATTTACTTACTATTTATTTATTTGACAATTATGTAATTCAATTTCAAATTTACTGTTTTTTTTCCCGGCTTTACAATCCATTGAGGATCTTTACCGCCAAAATTATCTCCTCCCATTAGCTATCTTGCGCTATGATTTGCCGTCCTAACTTCTTGGCCTACCGCATTCCATATTTCATTTACGCTGTCTATCCATCTTCTTCGGGGTCTTCCACTTGGTCTTTTCCCTGTTGGCGTCCAAACTCCAAGTCATTATTTCTTTTATCAGGCATCCTCCCGCACGCCACGCATGTCCAGCCCATTGCATTCTTATACTTTTAACGTATTGTACAATATTTTCTCTTTTGTATAGGTTCTCGAGTTGTGCAATACTGCACCATGTATTCGTCTTAAGATTTTCCTTTTAAATCTACTTAGTTTTTCTTCATCACCTTTAGTTATGGCCCATGTGGCACATGCATACGTCAATACCGGTCTTATGTAACTTATATAAAGTTTTTCTTTGACATTTTTTGATATCAATTATGTTTAAATATCGTCTCCATTGCAAAATAACATCGATTTGCTGCATTCAGCCTCACATTAATTTCTTCGTGCATAATATTTTTGTTGTTTAGAGTTGCACCAAGGTACTTAAATTTTTTAACTTGTTTGAATTCCTTATTTTCTACTTTAAGGTTGGAGCTATCCTCTGATCTTCTTGTTATTGCCATGTATTTTGTCTTCTCTTAATTTACTAAAAGACTCATATTTTTACTTGCCTTCATTAATTTCTTCAGATTCATTTGGACTTCTGTTCTAGTATTTCCAGTGATTATTATGTCATCTGCGTATGCGAGTAGTAGTCCTGTGTGAGGTGACCAGGCATCTCCGTTTGACATTTCACGTACCACGCTTTCCAATGCCATGTTAAATAATATGGGTGACATGGCATCCCCTTGTCTTAGTCCACTTTTGATTTCAAAAGGCAAAGACACCTCATTCCCAAGTTTTACTTTACTATACGTTTCACTGTTGCATAATTATACCATTTTGATAATTTTCAAAGGGATCCCAAATGTCTTGAGCACCTCCCATAGTTTTTCCCTGTTCACGCTATCATAGGCCTGTTTATAGTCCACAAACACCATATGCAGGTCTTTTGCGTATTCATAATGCTTTTCCATTAATTGTCCCACTACAAATATATGGTCTGTGGTTGATCTTCCTTTTCTGAATCCACTTTGGTATTCACCTACAGTTTCTTCGGCGTATCTCTCTAATCGTTTTAATATTAATAATGATAGAACCTTGTATCCTGTATTTAATAGTGTTATCCACCTGTAGTTTTTTTTACTTTTCTTCGATCTCCTTTTTTGAAAATTGGGCAAATAAGTGTTTCTTTCCAGCTTTCCAGGAGCCTTTCTTCTTCCCATATTTGTAGAATTACCGAATGTAGTTCCCTTTCTACTTCTTGGCCTCCTATCTTCCAAAATTCAGAGTTAATCCTGTCTTCCCCTGATGCCTTATTATTTTTCAGAGTGTGTATTGCCGCTTTTGTTTCGTCCAGGCTAGGGGCAAGTACTTCCTGGTCTACTGTGTAATAAGCTCTAATTTCTTTGTCGTTATTGTAAATATCTGGTATTTTATTTAGTAATTCTTTGAAATAATCTTTGAATTTGATAACTATGATTTCTGGACCATATATCAGGGCACCATTTTCATCTATTAGGGATAGTATAGGAGGGACGAAGCCAGCTTTAATTGTCTTGCACCTCTTAAAGAATTCTCTTGGATTGTAATTATACCTTTCGATTTCTTCAATCTTTGCTTTTTCTGACATTCTTTTCTCTTTTCTGATTAGCCTTGACACTTCATTCCTTTTGATCTCAAATTCAATGATGTTTTCAGGTGTGGGTACCTGGATTGCTTTAATTCTAGCATTGTTACGGTCCTGGATTCCTTGTCTACAACGTTCGTTGAACCATTTATTCTTTTTTTGTCTTTGTGTGAATTGTATTATGCTCTCCGCGGTTTCTGTTATTGAGTCTTTAACTATATTCCATTTGTCCTCCAATTCTTCAATACTAGAACTTTTTTTGATTTTAATTTTTCTTCTACTGTTTCCTGGTATTTTTTCCGTATTTCTTCTTCTTTAAGCTTCTCGATGTCAAATTTTCTAGTTGTTTTTGATTTTCTTTCATTATTCCACTTTGCTGCCATTTTACTCTTGAAGACTCCAATTACAAGGTAATGGTCCGAAATTTACTGTTTAGTATTTAATAAAATCCTATATTATTTTATTATTTTATTTAATATAAACTGATAATTGTTTTTATACATAAATAGTTGAAAATACATTTCGTTAATTTGGGGCACCATAAATGCCCGGGAAATAATTTCACGGACCGTAAAAATACGGAATAAATCAGGAATCCTACGGACCATAATATACCGAAAAAAGATTCTCACAAAAAGTAAATATACGGACCGTAAAATTCTCGAAAGTAAAAATACGCGTTCCGTATTATCATGGACCGTGAATATCCGGAATTTGAAAATGCGACATGAGCGTTATAAGTAGCATTTATTATAGAAATTTGAGGTACCAACTTGAGGTGGTGTTGCATAGCAAGTCGACGTATATTTTCGATTTGCGTAGCGTAGCGACGAGTGCCGCTAGCAAGGCATCACTGTAAATTATTTCGTATTTTACGGTCCACATTTTGTCCGGGAAAGAGCGCTAGTGTCGTTTCTTTTTTTTAATTTTCCGCATTCTTACGGTCCGTGATAAGACGGTCTGCGCATTTTTACTTTCCGGAATTTTACGGTCCGAAAATATACGGTTTACCACTTTCCGGGTTTTTACGGTCCGTTATATTACGGATCGAATATTTACGTTCATTTTTTTTTCTTCTGAATCGCTAACCGGGAGGGAAGTAGGTTTCCCCATTACAGCTTACCGGCAGCATCGTTTATTAACAATCACATCTTACAATTACATTACAATATTATATTTACAAAAAATCGGGAGCCTCTAACCACCCAAAAGGGGCCTTCGGCCTACAGTAATGTTACTTAACTAAATGTATTTTTTTTCCTGCTATCACAAGTTTCACCACCCGAGATGTGGTCGGTCTTGAAACCATTTTCTCTGCAGAGGGGGCATGAAGGAGTCTTGTTACACTTCACTGCTATGTGTCCATCTTCTCCGCATCTCATGCATGTCTTGCTGCGATCTGGACCGGTGCAGTTCACTGCATAGTGATCAAAGCCTTGGCATCTGAAGCACCGACTGGAGCGCTCTTCAAGACGCACTTTACAAGTGCTCCAGACAATCTTAATTCTACCCTCGAACAGAAGGGATTCTGCCACCCTCCCAGAAAGGAGTGCGTCAACCACCTTCTGTCCGCCAGGCGATCTTCTCATTCTTCCGATTCTAAACGGTTCTTCATCGCTGCGAGCAATCAGCGCATTATGGACATCATCCTCCGTTGCCGTAACGTCGACACCTCTGAATTCAACCACTACCTTTGGTTGGAGCACAATTGCATTTCCTAAATCACCTAGAGCTGCCGTGATAGCACTGTTTAGTGCTATAGGGGCGGGTTCTTTGCCACCTATTTCGAACAATAAGTCACCAGCTTTAGTCGTCCTCGTCCTCTCGTTGGTAACCCCTATTGAGGTAAGGTCCACTTTCAGCACTTCAGCCTCCCAGCAATGGTGGCGTAGGAGGTCATTGGGTCATCGCCTTCTGTTCTCGCTGCCTTGATCAGTACCGCGTATGGTTTTGCCCTCACTCTCTTCAATATTTGTGCCCGTGGCAGTTGGGGTGGTTGGGTAGGGGGGGAGTTTGGCATTTACTTGTGCCGCATCGTACTTCCTAGTCTTCGGTTTCTTCTTCCTGACTTCGAAACATCTCCCTGGATCCTGATCCGCCGCGTTTTCACGTGCTATATTTTTTATTTATATAAAAAATACAACAAATTTATTTACATCAGACTGGGGGCCTCTAACCACCCTGGATTTGGCCGTTCGGCCCACAAGCGTCATAACTTAACTAATTGAAAATATCTTAATTATTAAACGTTCGGACGGGGAGCCGCCAACTTCCTCTCCCTTTCTAGCTCTTCTTTTACACTCATGATGTCTTCGACCATAAGGTTCAACAGTTCCCTTTTCTTAGCAGCTGATGCGAGGATCCTCCTCCTAGGATCCCTTTCCACTGGCAACTGGGCTGCAGCTGGTCCGCACAGTAAGTCGGCAACGTCCTCCGACCAGCTCGCGTCACTGGAGGTTCCAAAACATGCATACAAATAGTGTATGCTCGACGTCGTCCACCTCCGCCAGAGAGTGATAGCAGGACGGACTTTGCGCCCTGCCCATCGACCACAGATATTTCTGAAAACACCCGTGGCCGGTGAGTTCCTGGGCCATATGATAACTCACGGTCTTCGGTCCTTGGTACCACCACCTTGACAAGTCGGGGATGGGCCTCCTTGTCCACTCCGCCTCGGGGGTCGCCACCCAGAGATCCTGCCATCGCTGGACTATATCTGCCGTGGATTCCCACTTGGTCGGGGAAGCACCGGCACTCTTCGCCAAAGTTGTTCTTCTTCTACTGTCAGCCTGTAGAGTGACAGGAGGCATTCTGGCCAGCACGAGGGAAGTCATGTCCGACACCGTTCGATAACACCTCGCGACCCTCAGCGCAGCCCCCCTCTGTGCTTGCAGGAGGAGATTCTTGCTATTATGCGTCTCCGAAACCCGCTCCGACCAGATTACTGCGCCGTAGAGCAGCCGGCTATGAATCACACTCATTTACAAACTCATTTTCTATTGGGATGGATGAACACATCATGATGTTTTCGCTTCAGCCACGCCCACCACCTCACGACTTGAAGTTGAGGGCTGTGGTTGCCGCTGCTGCTGCGTCTGCTTCTGTAGGTGTCAGTCTTTCACCAGGTGGTCGTCCTTCTTGCATCTGTGGCAGCGGCGGGGCTTGGCCTCGTCCCGGCACTCGGCAGCTAGGTGCCCTTTAGCTTGGCAGCGGAAGCAGGTATAACATCTCACATATTTATGTATTTGGAATGGTAGGTTCTATGGAGTGCTATGTGACTACCAGTTATATATATATATATATAGAAGGTCGCCAACCAGAGCCCGAGACCGAAGTCAGAGTACTCTGGGTTTTCTTGATAATAAAACAATAAACAACACAATTGATTTATCTGAGATACTTATTATATTGTGAATAAAAGATAAATATTAAGTTAAAAAAAAAAAAAAGCGGGTAAGTGAGTATCGCTCTGCTGTACATTAGGGGGTGGGGTGGACCTCGGACTATGGTAGGTTAAATTTGAATGCAATGACCTATCATTGTATACGAAAAACGATTCTGAACGGAGATGATTTGTCAGTCTAGGATATATTATACTTAAATATTGTCATAAATTCTATTTTGAAACAAGTATTTTATTTTTCAATTAGGACGCATTTGCATACGGCATGGTTATTGTACCTGGTATACCAAAGTTTGATTGTAGATAATATATTCTGATATAATATTATTATGTACAATCGTGGTATACACAAAAAGAAAATATACCATAGGTATCTAATCTAGTTTGTATATAGATATAAATAATAAACTTTATCTATTTTAACCTGTGATATTATATGTTTTGTTTACATTCTGTATGTTGACGTTGTTGGTTGATTGCGGGTTTTTAAATTTCTATTATGAATTAACCATGTATTAACTGTAATTGTTTTAAATTAATATGATTCAACATTGTATTGATTCCTTGTGTAACGATTACATATTAACATCAAGATGCGCCATTTCCTAAAGATTTCATTTTGTAAGTTTTATAAGTACCTATCTCATTTAATTACTTAATATTTACTTATAATTATGTATTTTGTTTATTGTTTAGATATTACTAATGGCTGAATTACATCATCAAATGTGCATATTATAGTGTAACCAAGCTCAGCTGATGTTATACTCAGTGAATTGTAGTCCAAATTGTTATTTGCCTCTCAACTGGTAGACTTTAGTATAGAGGTATTCCAAATAAATTTGACCAGATTGCTATGGACTATTTACAATATTAATATCAAATTAAATCATTAAATATAAGACTTTTTTTTTCATATTTTATTAAATTTCATAAAATTAACAATGGATTTATACATTTATATCAATAGATACAGAATTTTGTAAGACTTTTGTATCACACAGTATATTGAGTAATGACAAATTGTTTATAAGATTCATAGTTCATAATACATCAACAATATCAACTAATTGAAATGTTTGCACTGTTAAACCGAATGAAGGCCATTGAAAGGTTCATATACATTCAACCCTTAAATTGATTAAATATTTTGAATCTGTAAAAAATAACAAATTTAATGTAATAAATTAGTATACACACATACAATAAGTGGCTTTTTAAATATTTACTTTTTACCTTTAATGTATAATATGTATTATTATATTATATAAAATAAATTGTTAGTATTCAAGTTGTATCATAGTTATGTATAATGTAAAATATGAAGTATTATGAATAAATAAATTTAAACAAAATCTTTATTTATTTATTTTTAGTCACTGTATATTATAATTACATACTTGGCACAAAATTACAGAATAAAATGTCCTAAGCAATTTAAATTATGTATGGAAAATAACATTTTATTATACAGGCTCGTCATCTAAATACTTAACACTGGAAGATGATTTGTTGTAGAACTGATATTATATAATTTATTAGAACATGTTATGATCCTAGACAAATACCTAATAAATGTTGATAATCTAAAAGACCGCACAATTTAAATTGTAGTTTGTATTTGGAGGATTGAATACAACCATACAATATAATATAAGACCAGAAGTGAGGATTATAATATATAGTTTAATATTATTTAAATAAAAATAAAATCTAGGTTTCTGCTTATGTTAAATAATAACAATTATTATAAGGTCAGCGCCCTCACACTTTTTATCCAGGCTTGGGACTGGCAACTCATGCATAATATTATGTAAGTGAATAGTTGGCGGTTTACACGTTCCTTTTTGAATCCAATAACAGTCAGATTGTATACAGGTTATTTTTATAATTTATTTTTAGTAGTGTTATGTTTTGTTTTTACCAATTGGAAAATATTTTTACATTCTTTTTAGAATGATAACATATACATCCTTGCTGTTGTTTGGCCACCTTTTTTCTGCAACTGTTGTGTCATTGGCGCAAACCCAATTGGAAGTTCCTTGTCTCAGGTATGCTATGTAATGGCCAGAGCTCGTGTTTTCTCCCATATGTAATATTGCGGCTTGAGTTTTGTATTGTGCTCCAGCAATTTCCAAAATAGAGGTGGGTACGCCACTTAGTTTTAGATCTGTTATCTTGTTGGGAACAAATTGACCATTTACAAATGTTGAAGTAAACAGTTTTAGTTGAATTACTATATACTCATTTGCCACTATTATCTGATGTTTATTTTCAGAACCTCCGATGTTATTACAATTATTGCATCTGTAGTCATCTAATGTATTCCAAACATTTTGATTTGTTGAAAATAATGTTTGCAAAGTTTGTGATCTGTTCTGTGGAATCTGCAAATGTAGAATCAAACTTGTAGGCGCATTGTTGGCCGTTGTATGATTACAATTATTGCAACGAATGGTATATAATTCTTGAAATCCAAATAAAGATTCAAATGTAGGTCTACTACGGTCCATAATTGCTTCTAAAAATTCTATACAATCTTGTTGCTGTTGCAGAGTATATAATATTGTCTCGTCGTCCAAATATTCTCTAATTGTTCGAGTATCACATGATCCACTGTTACTTGTATATTCGTGTAGGCTATGTTGAAGTGTTGGTCCGAGTTGATTACTACGAATTTCATTTACAAGAGATTGACAATTAAAAAGAACCTGTATGACAGAATTAGCATAACATGATACACCATCAGTGTTAGTAAAGCCACTAAATATACTACTTGATGTTGTGTCAACTTTATTCTTAATACTTGATATTTTTATTTTTTTTGGATTTTTTGACACAGTTTCATTATCACTTATTGTTTCTAATAATGAATCTGACCTTATGTTGCAATTTTCTGGAACTTTGAGAGTATTGCTATTGACCTTAATAAATTGAATATCATTAATCATGATATTATAATCGACTATTTTGGTTGATTTGGTTTTAGTTTCTGGAACCAAAATAGTGTCACTATCAACCTGTATAAACTCAATATCGTCCAAGTTATTATTATTCAGGACCTTAGTTGATTTAATCGATTTTTTAGATTTTTCCACAGAAAATCCATCGATTGCAGGAACGTTTGGTTTAATAAAATTGTTTTTGACTTCTTCTTGTACAATTTGGTCATCAACAGTCTCAGAATATTTTTCTATTTCCTTGAAAGTATCTATGTCCATAACCAGAATAGGTCTGTGATCACTTATGAGGGACTCGTACACCAAAGCTGCAATGTCAACATTTGTAATGACATTGTCAATGGTTGTTCCGTGATCTGTAGTAATACCGTCAACCAATATTTTGTAATTGAAATGTTTTAATATTTGAACTAGTTGTTTTGGTGGTTTGTTGAAGTTTATATTGAAATCACCAATGAAGACAACATTGTTTTTGTTGGAAGCTACCGTTTCAATGAAATCACAAAGCTTCTGTAAAGGAAAATTTGGCGATGAATATATCCCAATATAGGTAATATTTTCAATGATAACTTCAATTGCTTCTAAGTGTGTGTTTTTCTTTTGATCTTGAAGCAATGTTGTGCTGCAGGTTATTTCTTTATGACTAATGGATTCTCCAACAAAACAAATTGAACCACTTTTACCATTTGCATGTATACTGTCTATTCTACAGCATTCAGTATGGTCCTTAATGGTATATGTGTCAGTTGATTTTGAACCAGTTTCTTGGAAGAACATTATTTTAGATTGTAAAAGAACGATATCCGCATTAATGTGAGCTTCATATTTCTTTAAAGACCTTATATTGTGTGACATGCAGGAGAGTGGCAAGTTGTGTGTCATAATTCTAGAAAAGCGTGGAATAAGAGCACAACTTGGTGTCCTGAGTCTGCACATTTCATGTTCGACTTTTGCAGAAGGTTTTGGTGGCTTTGCAGGGAAGTAGTCTATACGCAAACCTTGAGCCGAAGTTGCTCGACTACATCCTACATATAACATATTGCACTTCAAGAATTTTTGGGGTATATGAAATGCTACAGATTGATATGTGGCACCTTGACTTTTGTGTACCGTCAATGCCAAAGCTTCCACTAAGGGCAATTGCATTCTAGTTACTTTATGGTGCTCTGCATTACCGAGTTGAAATTCTAATTTTAGGATTTCAATTGGTGTCCACTTGCACATATCATCTGTGTGTTCGCCTTCGGGTTTAAGTTTGTCTTTTATCTTCTGTCTGGTTAGTGACCCCACATCTGGCTCATCAAACTTGATCCAAACCCTTTTTGCAACTTCTTTACCTCCTGCAGTCTGTCCTTTGTTTATTTGCATGAGTTCTCCGATTGCACCGTTCACTATGCCGTCTTCGGTTGAAATGTTAGCTATCACCATGTATTTAGCTGTTTCTTTTAAAACTAATCTTAAAGCTAAACCCATAGTCTTTTGTCGTGGCAGTTTCTTGGCAGATTCAATATCCGATCGTTTCGCAGACGTATCAATGGCTTCGGATATGAAACTAACTTGATTCATAGAGTTAAGCACTCTTCTGTTCATTTCGTCGACTTCGTTATTAGTAGCCCAAAGATGCATTACTTGTGGTTGAAAAGTAATGTCTAGGTGGGTTATAAGATTTTGGAAATATTTTACATCAGCTTCCTCCAACTGTCCTCTGGCCAACTTTGTTAACATTATTGCAAATTGTTTGTCATCTTTTTGGCGCATTATTTCAGTCAACTCATAAAACTTAAATGTTTCCCAAATAGATTTAATCGATAACATTTCTACAGCACTTGGAAATTTAGACAATATTTCTTCAAAACTATCGTACAATGGTGTTGCTAATACCGGTGCTAATTGAAAGAAATCGCCAAACACTATTACATTTATGTCACCAAATGGTTTATTTATTCTTAATATAGACCTCAATCGTTGATCAATATATCCCAGTGTTTTTATGCCAACCATGGAAATTTCATCAATTATCAAAAGTTTTACATTGGCAAACTGACAACGTAGTGTATTTGAAATATCTGAACTTAACTTTGGTAATAATCCGGCAAATTGATTCAATGGTAGTTTGAATGCGGAATGAAGTGTTAATCCTTTTATTCCATATGCAGCTTTACCTGTTGGTGCTGTCAGCAATACGGGAGGAAGTGACAGATCATCTATATCTGGTCTAAGATTTGCTATCCTAATTACAGATTGGGCTAATGCTCGTATAAGCATTGACTTTCCAGCTCCCGCTGGTCCAGTGACAAATACCTTCATCGCAGGATGACCTTTTCCCCATAATTGACTTCTTATGACATTAGTTGTATGATATAAGAGTTGGCGTTGACCGTCGTTTAGACATCCGATTAAGTCTTTAAACAGTTCATTGTCTATGAGGTGCACTATTATCTTACCACCATCTTTAGGTGAATCTACATCTGATGTATTTGTATTTTCAACATAATCTCCAACATCGTTTATTAGTACATCGTCTGGTACCCAATCTTCATCGTCTACAAGCTGATTGTTGTTACGGCCTTGTTCCCCTTCTATTTGGATTTCATTATCGTCTAATTGGGTTTCTTCTACTTTATTAAACTGTTGGTACAACTTTTTTATTTGAACAATGTTTGTTTCATACACTTGTTTACAGTTAATATCTAACAAATCGGTTTTTTCATCGCGCCATGGTAAAAATAACATAATATTTTCTCTGTAAAAGTCTTGTTCATTTTTATCCACATTAAACCTAACATACCGTATGATTTTTCTGATTTTACGTTTATGTATATACTTGTTTGGTTTTCCGATTAGAGTGCAGTCAATCGGATAAGTGGTATCAGGTTCATTATCAGTGTCAGAATCAGAACTGTTGTTAGCCGGTTTTTTTTTACCGCGAACCTCATAATTTGAGCCAAATTCTGCTAAAGTTACATCTTCAAGACTGTGTGGTCTACATGAATAGTATTCAATGAGACCGTCAAAAAAAATGTCATCAGATTTTGGATCCATTTCTCCTCTAACTGCCATTGGTTTCAACATTCGAGTTCTTTTATCAGGATGGCTAGTGTTTATAAATATATACCCAGTTGAAGTATTGCATTGCTTCATACCTAAACAAGTGTACACTGCTTCCTGTGCAGAAATTTCCTGACTCCCTGAAAAAGTTGACGCTATCTTTTTCAGTTGTTCTTTAACCGATAAATCAGTAGAAGACTTAAGATTTTCGACAATGTCTCTCATTAGTTTTGATATTCCACGTTGGCTTTTTCCAATATACTCGATTACATATCTAACACAAGAATAAACGTCCAATATGAACTGTATATCCATGTTAGATTGCCATAACGGAAATAATTCTTCATTGAATCCAGAAATCATTCGTTGTTTTATTGTACGTTTTAGAAAAACTGTTGGCCGTCTGATAACAGTTCGAATAATGGATTTATATTCATTAACATCTTTAATTGACAATTTTTGTAAAATGTCTTCTAATGATGGATCTGAAGATGAATCACTGTCCTTGTAGTCCCTGAGGTATTGCAGAAGTTTTTCATATTGTAGTGTACGAATTTTTCTTGTGATCGGATTACTTATGTCTTCTGTTAGCGGAGTCAATATACAGGTTTCATTCATTGGCGGATATGGTATGTTGAAGCGACACTTTTTCATTTGCTTGTCTTTGTCAGTTCTGTAACATGTGTGTGTATGGCTATGAGTATTTTTATGCAAATACTCATGGGCCGGACTGCCATCGTCTACCATACACGTAATGTATTTGTTGATAAGTGTTACACATGCACCAAAAGTTTCAGGTTTGGCTGGGTCAAAAACAGGTGCATTTTCTAACCACAATAGCATGTGTACATGTGGACTGCCCCTATGTTGATATTCGACACGATAAAAGAAATGTTTCACACTGTGTTCTTTGAAAATAACATTTTTAGACTTGATCAATTTAAAAAGTGCTCTAAACCTATGATCAAAATAAGTAGCACAAACAACTGGGTCTTGTCGAATTAAATCAGATTTTTGTGCATAAGTTAGGACAGTATCATCAGACAACGTTTTGGAGTAACGCAGTTTATACAAAATCTTTAACAAATCAGTCCAAGTTGATTCACTAGGGCTAAATGTTAAGAATAATGTCGGTTGACCTTCTTGACGCACCATGGCAAAAACATTTTTTCTCATCGCTGCAAGATATGAAGGTGAATTTTGTACGTTGTGTAACATTCGGTATCCTTGGTCATTATCTATCATTTTGTTTAGAACAGCTGGATTTGCTACGTCATTCGCAGTTGTGTTTCCTTTTTTGTTTTTTCGTAAAACAATTTGCACATTGCTTGCAATTAGTTTTTGAACTAATACTTTGCATTTAAAAAACAAGTTAGATGAGTCCGATGCAAACCTTCGATCTACGTTCAGTAGTTCAGACCTTACTACTTTTGAGTAATTTTTTAAAGGTGATTTATTTGTACGTGGATGCCCACCAAATAAATCAGGAAAAGCTTTTTCTTCTGCATGGTCATCAATAAGAATAGATAACGGTTTCATGCCTTCGCCTGGTGCAAAAGAAACAAAATCACAGTTTTCAATCATCGTGTCCATTGTTCCCGGATTGATTGGTTCAATATTTGTGTCTTCATCGTCTGTTCCTTCACTTTCATGATCTGAGCCGTTTTCCAAACTTTTTGTTGTTTCTGACACATGCGCCAGCCAATCTTTGTCTATTTCAGCATCTTTATATAGAGGTTTTTTAATCAAATCATTCAATGCTGATACTACTAATGATGGTCTGACATTTTGATAAAGATAATGTTGTTTAAAGCACGATTTTCTTTTTAATTTTACCTTCATCATCTTTACTGCAGCTAAATTTTCGGCACGCCTTGGCAAAATAGATGTAGTCTTAGTCAGATCTATTGGAACATTGATAACGTTACCTTTGATTTTTAGCTGTCCATCACTGCGAAGACATTTGAATATTTTCATAAACGGTAATCTAAGGGAAACCATTTGCTTTTCTATTTGATTTAATTGTGTAACTGAAGACGGAACACTGTTTAACTCATAACCATTTCTTATGTACAACGGAGGAACTTTAGATTTTTTTATATGCGGATGACAACTTGTACATATTGTCACAGTACTCTTGACATCACTTGGAATTGACATTCCCAATCGATTGAAGACATCAGAGTTGCATTTATTGACACTGGATGGGAAACGTAATCTATGACACGAATAACATTTTTCTGATAAACCTTGAGACCTTTTCAAAATATATTCAGATATCAAAACATCTTCTTTCTGCCTGGTTTCGTTTAATTTTTGCCGTTCTCGTTTTTTATAAGATATTGAATATGGTGTTTTCTTTTTAGTAGATGTATTTTGACATAGGCTGCTATCTGATGGTAATCTTCGCTTTCTCATGTTTCGAACATTTTGAATTTGATATGTTTTTTTGAAAACTGGATTTTCTATTCGTTTCAATCTATTCTTCACACTGGCAACCTTGTTTGCATTCTTTATAACTGGATCTTGCAATCGTTTCAACATGCTCTTACGACTGGCGATCTGGTTAGCTTTTTTTACATCCGGATCTTGCAGTCGTTTCAACATGCTCTTACGACTGGCGATCTGGTTAGCTTTTTTTACATCCGGATCTTGCAGTCGTTTCAACATGCTCTTACGACTGGCGATCTGGTTAGCTTTTTTTACATCCGGATCTTGCAATCGTTTCAACATGCTCTTACGACTGGCGATCTGGTTAGCTTTTTTTACATCCGGATCTTGCAATCGTTTCAACATGCTCTTACGACTGGCGATCTGGTTAGCTTTTTTAAAATCTGGATCTTGCAGTCGTTTCAGCATGCTCTTAAGACTGGCGATCTGGTTAGCTTTTTTTACATCCGGATCTTGCAGTCGTTTCAACATGCTCTTACGACTGGCGATCTGGTTAGCTTTTTTTATATCCGGATCTTGCAATCGTTTCAACATGCTCTTACGACTGGCGATCTGATTAGCTTTTTTAAAATCTGGATCTTGCAATCGCTTCGACCTGTTCTTACGACTGGCGATCTGGTTAGCTTTTTTTACATCCGGATCTTGCAGTCGTTTCAACATGCTCTTACGACTGGCGATCTGGTTAGCTTTTTTTACATCCGGATCTTGCAGTCGTTTTATTGTACTTTTTAAATTTAACAATTTTCTTTGATTTGTAGCAACAATATCATCAGAAGCACGGCTTAATTGTTTTCTCAATTTATCCTTTTCAAGTTCTTGCAAATGAAGAACAATGTTTTCGCGTGATATTTTTATTGCTTCTTTTTTATTTTGTGTACGTTTACACGGACGTCCCATTTTATGAAAAAAATAATATATATATATATATATATATTATATAGGACAAGAAAAAAAAAATTAACTTACAGCTAAAAAAAAACCCTAATACTAAAAGTTGAAAAAAAAATAACAACAACAACAACAACAACAACTGCTACCTCTGTCAACCAGAAAAAAAAACAAAATTAGCTGATAATTAGAGTATATAATATTATAAAATAATTAATTTGAAAATTACCTTAACACAAGTCACAATCACAGAAATCCAAATGAGCCAAGAAATTAAAAAATGATCTAAAACAAAATTATGAATGTTACCAAAAAGAAATATATAATAAAAACACTTGAATGTTAGTAGCACCACTTATGATACAATGTAAGGCCACAACCTTAAAATATTTGACAATTACAAAATATATACAAATACATACTGAATTCCTAGTTTATTCATTTTACTGTATTCAATAAAGTAGTTATTTTTTTTTAATAAATAATAAATATATCTAATATTTTAAACATTAGGTACAATTAAAATATTAAATAATATCTCCTACTCATAGTATCTACTATCTAATAAGTTAAATATGTAAAATAAAAATAGAACATAAGGAAAATAAACTTTAAAATTAATTAATAATTGTGTTTTGTTTAGAGTTCTTATGAAAAAATTGTTATTTAAACAAATTAATGTTATTTGACTACCAGAAAAAGTAATTAGAATATTGATTTAGTTATTTTAGTTAATGAATAATAAATTCAATAATGTAATTTTTTAATTTATTGTTATTTGATTATGATAAAAAATGTGTTAATATTTTTTTCAAACATTACTTAGTAAGACAAAAAAACTAAACTGTTTTTTATTCTACATACGTTCTTATGATTTTAATAAAAACTTGTATCATATTTTAGTATTATGATTTATGAGTAATTGTAATAAATTCACTTAATTAATATAAGTTCATTGCTGTCAAATCTATTTTATCACTTCATTAAATGATATATAAATATTTTTAATTTAATTATTTTTATAGAAAACACATGTACATAAATATATATTATGATATAATATAAATTGTAAGACAACTATCAATCTCTCTATTTCAGATTTGTGACTAAAGCAAGTTTACACTAAGTTTAGTCTAACCCAGCGGTTCTCAAACTGTGAACTGAAAGACTACATGTTGGTACGCGGAGGATCGTTTTTGGATAATAAACCCACTCATATCTTATTTTAAAAAACTAATAAATAAAAAAAAAATCCTTGGCGCGTGTCAGAAATAATTTACGATTGTAATATCATATACTAGAAAGTTCCGAAAAGTTATTATTTAATATCCAGATAATAGTAGGTTAACGGGTAGTGTTTTTCTACAATTCACATCCTATATAGTAAATATATAAAATATAAATCTAAGGTGCAAAATGTATAAAGGTATAAAATAGGTAATATTAGGAGGCACGTGCAATATATAAAATTAGAGTAACGAAAATATTGAAAAAAAATCAGAATTTAAAACGATAAATTTACTGATGATTTATAATCTTATGAGGATCGATTATAGTGTTAAAGTTAGAATACAGTTTAGTACAGTATGAAGGGGTGCGTAAGTGGCAAGGCGGTAATATTTTATTTTATATTAACAATTAATTTGGTAGTTTAGCACCTTGGCCGAATTTCGCCTTTCTATATACGTAGATATATTACAAAATGTAATGTAATCAAAAATATTATCAAAAAAGTTATTTTAAGATTTTGAATTTTGTTTATGTCAACAGTATTTTATTGTAACTAAGTTTCATTTCTAACAACTAATTATTACCTCTGAAAATGGGTTTTAATTGGGTAACATCAATTCATAGAAATATCGACTTTTGAAAAAGAAATTAGCTTATTTATTTTCGATTAAAAACTATAGATGATCAATGATCATATTAGTTGTTACACAACAACTTTTTATGAAACTAATTTTAAATTGAATCTTCTTAATTTACGGTATCAGTAAAATATTTATTTTCCGTAGATACATCCGTGTTAAAACCATTATTCGATTCAAATAATAAATATACAATTTAATTATAATGAGATGTACAAATCAACCAAAAAACGTTGCGAACAAACTATAATTATAATTTGAGTTTTGTGCAATATCATCAAGAGTTAAATACTTAAATACCAATGCAATGGGGTTTTTACAATTACGTTAAATGACTCTAGGTCATGATAATCTCAAGGATCACCTCCCGTAAATACGCTACTACACCAATGTGCACCTACTAACATTATAATAAACTTAAGCAGTTACTCACCAGAAAAACAATGCGTTTGATAGGTATACGGAAGTCGGAAAGTGGATGAAAACAAGCACCTCACATCGACAGCTACAAACACGCTAAATCAGAATTTAAAATAAAATATGTACCTATTATAGGTATTTATTATTGTTCAACATGAAAATCATAATATACGAGTACTTTTTAATTGGTAATCGGTCAAAAAGTCCGAAAATACAAATTATTCTATTCAATTTTCATTCATAATTATATAATTTATTATTATTTTAATATGTATCTAGATACATGTATTTATCTAGAATATAGATCTATATAATAATCGTGGTAATATTGATTATCGCTTGTAGATACTAGATTATATAATCTTATGGTAGCTAACATGTAGACAAACAGCCACATATCATAGCGATAGATATAGCTATTAGAACTTAGATCATATACGGTCTAAGAGATATATAATATAATATATAGGTAATTAACTATAGTGGATTGTCGTTATATTTTTGTTAGTTATACGAAATAATAAGAATAAGAAAATACAAAAAAAATAATACAATACGTATTAGGTATATGTACAGACATTTTTAAATTTTAAAAATAAATATTAGTTTTATAGAATATTTTGTATTTTCGGATTTTTGGTCAGAAACTAAATAATGTGCTTTAACTTTTTGTCCGACTATAAATTACTGAATCCGGACTTTTCTTCAGCGATTAATTTTAATTAATTGCTGTATTCATAAAATGTACAATGTAGGTATATACCTATACACTACACAACTTAATAAACGAAAAAAATTATTCTCATAAATGAGGAAATTCTTGATATAGGTAGGTACTAATATAATATACTATTTACACACGACTCGATGATTGAAAAAACGTCATAAGTCAATTATTTAAAACTTTCGGATAATTGATAAAAGCTGTATAATATATAAATATTTTTGAAAAAAAAATTAATTTAAGAATAAGTTTTGTTTTTTGTCATATTTATTTTTATTTGCGTACAATCTGTATAAATATATTTACAATAAGCACAATAGATGGATTATAATTTAAGAATAAGTACTTATTAAAATATATCATATACCTACTAATAATACAACTATAAAGACGGTTTTTTCACTCAACGCATAGAAACACATACCTAATATGAATATAATAATAGTATACGCTTTTATTAACATCTCAATTTCATAAAATATACCTATGACTCGTGATGTTTCTACAAACATCGATTCACAAATTGTTTTACTGAGCATGATATTCAGTTTAGCATTTGAAAATTATTGAAGTATAAACTTATGATAATTTGTGAAAAACTATAAATAATTAATCAATATGAGACATGAGTGGTTTAATGATGAAAAAAAAAATTGAAAAAACAAAAAAAAAAAAAAAATATGGAGACCAAATTATAATTATAATTGTAATTTGAGTTTTGTGTAGTATTATCAATAGGGCCCGGATTTTTATGCAAATGCATATTCTTCTACATTTGACGTATAATAATTCTGATTAAATATCTTGACGTTTCGTAAAATGTAGATTCTACTGTTAATTTTTTTTTTTTGCATATTTGCATCAAAATGCATAATAATTGCATATTTCTGGGTAATTACATAAAATGTGCATATTTAATAAATACTTAATAAAATATTTTAAATTTTACTCAAAGTTTGATATACATGCCGATTTTGCCCGATTGCCGACGTTCCTGACAAATATAATTCGATCGAATAGGTAAAACAAAATATTATATACAATAATTATTTAATAATAATTCGATCAAAAATGAACTTTCGATAATTCTATCAAATTTCCAACACATAACAGACACCATCACGTGTCTAGAAAAATCGGATGTCAATCTTAGAAAAAGTCTAGAATTGGTTCAAAATTTAAAAAATAAATTGAGTGAAGGAGGACGAGGTATTAAATTTGCTAAAGCCTAAAGTTAAACTATCGGAAGTATTATAAAAAAATCCCGAATTATCACAAATAAAAAAAATTTCTGAAATTATAAAAAGCTGAGAAATAAGAAACGATGATGAAGACCTTGGAGAGTTGTCACCAGTAGATATTTCTTATTTCAAATACGCACCCATTGTGTCAGCAGACGTGAAAAGAAGTTTTTCGAAATACAATTTTGATGCTACGCGACAATCGTAGAAGTTTTTAATTTGATAATTTAAAAGCACATTTTATTACATCATGTTGGCATTTATTCAATAATTAATACACATTTTTATGCTTTATATACATTTAAAAAATTTATATTTAAATTGTATTTTTTTTCATTTACCTAATACTATACTTTTTTCATTTTTTTTAAATTTCGATTTTTTAAACAATAAATTTTTTTTGCATATTATTTGCATATTTTTGAATTTTTGAGTGCATAAATATGTGCATATTTAACAAAAATGTTTGCATAAAAATCCGGGCCCTAATTATCAAGCTTTAAATACCATCGCAAAGTGATATTTACAATTAAGGGGATTGGAAGCGTTGATTTTCTGTCTTTGTCTTACACACGTGGAATATAGGAAAATAGCTATACGCGCCTGACGAAAATTAAGGTACTTCTAGTTGTTTGATTTAAAATATGTAAAGATGATTGAATTGGTATACAAGTTTACTTTGCATCGGTCGAAGTACTTTTTCGATTGTTTTATTGTTTAAAATAAATATTTTGATGAGAATAAATATTTTAAATTTAATAAATTTGTCAATTTGTATTATTAAATATATACTCGTATTGAAAATATTAGAAATATACTTCGACTGATGCAAAGTAAACTTGTATACCAATTCAATCATCTTTAAATATTTTAAATCGAACAACTAGAAGTACCTTAATTTTTATCAGGCGCGTATAGCTATTTTTCCTATATTCCACGTGTGTAAGACAAAGACAGAAAATCAACGTTTCCAATCCCCTTAAGCAAGCTCCACTAATATGGGCTATAATACTATTAAAACAGAAGAAGGTGGCCCGGACAATATACAAAATAATAATAAATAAATATAAAATAAATTTCATTCAAAATCAAAGTATGGATCAAGAACATGATACATTTTTAAGATCACCTCCCGTAAACATACCACTGCACCTATGTAGTATGTACCTATTAGGTATATTAAAATTATAAACTAAGTATTTACTTACCAGAAAAAAAAAAAACAATGTATTTATTAGATATATAAATGTGTATGAAAACAAGTCCCTTTCACATCGATTGCCAAAAACACACTAAATCAGAATTTACAGAATTTAAAATAAAATAAATTATCGGCGAGTTGGTGACAATAACTATAGGTAGAAAGGAAGGTATAGAAAAAAATGTATTTTGATATTTTGTTGCGCGTGTTAGCAATTACTAAGATAACGATTACAATTTCGAAAGTCCAAAAGAAATGTATTTTGATATTTCGACGCGCGTGTCGCCAATTACTTAATATGACGGTTGAAATTTCAAAAGGCCTAAACATAAGATAGGTATAACAATGAATAGTATCTATGACTTAGACCCACATCGAACAGCATCGGTAGAAGACGAGTAAAATTATACAGCGAGTACAGGCAATAAATTACGATAATGATAAGTAATTAAGAAAAAAAAAAATAATAAATTGACAAGGATCCTTGAGACATATATCAGTAGAGATAAACTTCCGATTTTGGCACACACGATAAATTACGAAAATAATTGGACCATTCGACGTTCTACTTCAACTAGAAGAAGACCTTCAAGAAGAACTTCAAGACTTAAAGTAAGTACATTAGGTATTGATTTAACTTTAAATTAATATTTTATTTTTTAACTGGATAAGTAATGTTAACACACAAACAATTAGAATTTCTTTAAATGAATAATATAATTGGCGATGTGTAAAAAATGTTTCATAAGATTTGCTGTCAGTTCAGGATTAAAATTGTATTATAAATTATAGTACCTATTATATCAAAGTTGTAAAAGAAAAAAAAAAAAAATAATAGAGTAGGATTTATTAAAAATAATACTTATAAGTCATTATAATTTAAATTCCTAAATAAAATTGGAAAACACAAATGCTTTTAATAATTTCTGTAACTAAATACGTTTGAAACCCGACATATACATATACCATATTATATTTAAATCAGAGGTTCCCACCAACCTATGGTCTGCGGACCATACCTACAAAATTTAAAAAATATTTTATTTTAATTTTAATTTTATATTAATTTAATATCTTTATTAATTATTAGTAAAGGAAATACAATTCCAAAAACACAATTCCAAAAATCACATTAACTTATTTTTTTATGATTTTAATTTACTTTTGATAAAAATAATAATGCAATATACATTTTTTTAATAATAATAATTTGTGTTAAATTGCTAATAAATGTAAAACTTTTACCTAAACTTAACAATAATAAACATTATAATATGCCATCTATAAAGAATTTCACTGTATTTTATTCATTCATAATCTAAGTTATAAAACATGTGAAAAAATTAATTCTTGACTATGACAAAAAATAAGGTATAAAATTGATGGTGGTTAGTGATATATCGAAGGTTCTCCAAGTAATTTGCAGTGTCAAAAAGGTTAAACCACTGATTTAAATATATTTCAAAATTATATAAACAAATTTAAAAATAATAGTAAAATAAATAATTTAACAAAACGTTTTATAAGTGCTAAATGTATTGCTAATACATTTAATATTAACAGAAAAAATTCTTAATGTAACCCCTAAGAATACAATTTGTAAATAATTATAATATTATAAATAATATTTAAATAGGTAGCCAATCAACACAAGTGCTTTTTAAAAGTCAACAACCTATAACCATATTTAAATATAATAAGTGAAAAATATCTGGTGACAATGCCATTGTGATTAGTGATGATCAAAACAAGACCAAGACCAAGACTTTCAAAATCTTGGTCTTGGTCTTGGTCTTGCGGACCCGGTCTTGGTCTTGGTCTTGGGTAACCACCTTAATCTTGGTCTTGGTCTTGGTATTGCAAACTCAGTCTTGGTCTTGGTCTCGGTCTTGTGCAAGACTCTTGCAAGACTCTTGCTATTTTCACAAAATATAAAAAAAAAAAACTAAATATCTACCTGTTGTAGCTATTTAGGTTTTTTATTTAAGTAGTTAAGTCCAATATATTATATAGTTTATTGATAATATAAAACAATCAAACAATTTAATTTTTGTTATAGGTAGGTACTAGTTTAAAACTTTGCATTTTAAAATATTATGTTTATACTATTTTATTTGTATTTGTATTTGATGAATTAATTTACCAGTATAATTAACTTTATAAGTTCCTATTACATTTATAATAAATATCAATAGATAATTACTAATTACTTATGTTTATAAAAATTAAATTGTTGTTTTTTTAATGTTCACTTTAACAAATAATAATAATAATAACTGTATGGTTTGTTCCAATTATTAAATTGCTTAACAATTATATTCATTTTAATGATAATAATAATATGTATTATTTATAATTAAACTTATTATTATTATTATTTTATTAAGCTGTGTCCAGTACACTAGTAATAAATGTTTAAGTTTCTTTTAATATAATATATTGGTAATAAATCATTTCTGTAAATCTTATTAGGTACCTACATTTTATTTTTATAAAAAGTTTTTAATTATCTTAATGTAACTAAGTTAGGGAGTAATATTGTATTTTAGATAAAGTGCATACCTATTACCTACATCATTAAATAACAATAATACTATGCAAAACCTACAATAATTTTAAAATTGTGACATGCAACCTTTTAATTCTCAGCATTCAATATTGTTGGTAGACAACATCTTTTAAATATAAGTTTTGTATTATTATTTAGTTTTAAAATCTTATTATAGGTATTTAATAAAAAAACAACTATGAATTATTTATGGTTAATAAATAAGTAATACAAAAAGTAGTACATTTAATAATTTATTGTAAATTTAATAATAGTAAATGTATTAAAGTTTTTTTGACCAAGAGTTGATGCAAAGAAGCCATTTGGCGGATTCATTGTTTAGCCGGTTTCGGTGCTTGCGAATAACTAAAGACGCTTTAGAAAAAAGTCTCTCTGGTGGAACAGAGGTAGCTGAAATTGACAAAAAATCTTTTGCCATCTTAGCTAACACAGGAAAGTGAACTTGGTTTAGCTTCCACCACTGTAGTACATCTTCACTGCTTGCACTCCTCGGTTGACTTAGATATGTTTCTAGTTCTTGCACACAATTTTGGGAATTTGTATAACTAACTGGGGATGAATATATTGTATTAAAATCTATGATATCTTCATCACTATCAATGGTGTCATGGCTTTCATATTCTGGTAACTCTAACACTGGCTCTTGGTCATAGTATGTTTTGTAGATCACTTCAAATTTCTGCAGGCTCATATTTTTAATCTCTACTCCCCATGGCGTTAAATCAAAAGTTTCTGCTTTATGTCTTGGATCCAGAATCAATGATATGCAGTAAATCCAGTTCGTTTTCTTGTAGTGTTTTAAAATTTTATCACGTGCAGCTTGAAAACCCAAAATTAGTTGCTCATCTACTACAGTCCGTTGGATTTTCTCATCTAATTGTCTTATAGTACTTTCTACCTTATCAAGTAGCAAGTTAAATGAAACAATAACTTGGGGAAGAGTAACATATTTGTCGCCACCAAGTCTTGTTGTAAGAATTTTAAAATTTATTAAAAATTTAAATACTTTTTCAAATATATACCATTCAGTTTCAGATATTTGTAAATCATTTAACTCTGGTAAAATACTACATAATGTATTAATTCCATTTTTCAATTTTAAAGCTACCCCAAGCATGTCATGGGTAGAGTTCCACCTTGTTGGGCAGTCCAGTATGGGATTTATCGTTGTTGGTACACCTATTGTATCACATACCGAACAAAACTTGTTTTTCAGCTTTTCACTCCTTCTAATTTTACTGAAAATAGAACGAAGTTTCATTATGGCACTACTTGAGTTATGTATAAGGACATAGTCTTCAGTATTAGTTTCATTATTCTCCTGATCCACTTCCATTTCATTTTCACTATCTAATTCATTTTCACTATCCAACCCATCTTCAGTTTGTAATGCTAAATTTACTCTTAACACTTTGGTTATTACGTAATTCGTTCACAGCACTCTCGCTTTGGTCCACTATATCCTCAATGTCACTCATTTTAAATTTTTAAATGTACAGTAACGTCAATAACAACTAAAGGTGTATTACCAACAGACTACAAGCTTACGACAGTAATGAAATGATATGCTGTATAAGACACTAGTTAAGTACCTACATAATGTCTAGTACGGAAAAATCACACAAACTACGAACTAAAATATCAAAATGATACCTATCTACCATAGTCCGTAATGACTTCCAGCAATTATTAGTACATTCGATTCAAAGTAAAGGTGTATTATGGACATAAGTCATAAATTATTCTATGAGGAAGACAACTTTCGACGTTTTCATTGATTTTGGGGAAAAATAATAATTTTTCTGTAATTAAAAAGTATGAAACAAGTATCAACTATATTATGTTATTTTGTAATAGGTATTAATTCCAATTATTTCTAATCATTTTTTCAATAATTCAACATTTCCTTGAATACCGACAATTTAATAACAATACAAATTATTTTCGTTATAGTTAATGAAATCTAGATAGTAGATAACTAATGTTTTCGGGGAAAAAAAAATTGCAAGACTGCAAGAGTCTTGCAGTGATGGTCTTGTTTTGGTCTTGGTCTTGCAGCTTCGGTATTGGTTTGGTCTTGTTCTTGTAAGCCTAATCTTGGTCTTGGTCTTGCTAGACCAGTACCGTCTTGGTCTTGGTCTTGATCTTGGTCTTGCAGCAAGAGTCTTGCGAGACTGCAAGACCAAGACCAATTTTGATCATCACTAATTGTGATCAGAGAAAAAGCCCAGTACCTACCAACTGATGAACTAAATAATACTTTTTTTATTATACTAGTATACCTACATATTTTATTGACTAATACAAATTAAACTATTTAAAACTAATTGTTTTCCCAGAACTTTATTTGCCTAAAGCATCGGCTTTTTATTCCGAATACCAACTCATGAGTGCACGGCAATTTAATTCAATAACGGCTGTAACTGTATATTAATTTATTGTTAGATACTGTTGTAGCTAATGATTAGATTTTTTTCCTGAAGATATTGCTTATATCTAGTTTCAGATAGTCAGTTCTTTGGGGTTACAAATGATCATTAAAAGGGTCGTGGAAAACCAAAAAAAAAAAAAAAAAAAATTAGGGAGTGAGAATTTTTACAAATAACCTGTTAGGATTTACATTATTAATTTTGGAATTTTACAATAAACACTGTTATTTAAAATTGTCTAGATGGCATACAATATTATACATAATAACTATTATGGGATGGAGCCCCCCAAAACGGCCAAAACTACACCAGAGAGTAAGCAAGCCCAAAATGTAATTATTTTTTATAAATTGTGTTTTAATTTTTATTTTATTTTTAGAAACTGTTAATAAAAAAGAAAAAAAAACAGTTGCTGTGCAAGCCGTATCAAAAAAAAAAAAAAATTACAAACCAAGTATGTATAAGTGTACTAATACAGTGTTAAATTTAATGAATTTCTCATATCAAATTGATTTAAATTATTTTTAAGAATGCCATGTTTGCAAAAAACACCACAAAGGGCGCTGTACATTCGAAAAATTAAAGAAAAGTAAGTATATTTGGATAAATGTATTTTAATGATTAAATGTTTATCAAACTTAAAGAATAATGGAAATGTATATTATTTTTTAACTAGAATGCCAAGTGTGCTTTAAAAACCATTTTGGTGCTTGCTGGTGGCAGCCCAATGAAGCAGTGACTGGCTCGGTAACTGGTGACTTGCGTGACGTGATAAACGAACGTAAACATAAAGTAAGTTTTCAGTACTTATTTATATATATTATTTACAATTACACATATAACAAGGTGGTTTTATATTTTCTATAACCATCTAGTAAACAAATCTTTAAAGTTCAGGATCTAAAAGGTTAACAAATAACAATGATATATCAGCATTCAGTGGCGTAGCTAGGATTTCTACAAGGGGGGGGGGGACAAAAAAAAAATTAAATATATAACATTCAAATAATTTTTAATTTTTCAAATATGTGCATTAGTGGTCGTCATTATTGCATTGTCATTTTATGAGCTTATATTCTATTGTTTAAAGAACAATTAATTACCAATATTAAAAATAGTTATCATTAATAACAAATGTATCAGTATTAAGGTAAACACATTTTTTTTCTTACCGAAATTGGAACTAAATCATTTGAACTCATATTATTTAATTTCTGCTTTTTAGAGTTAGAACAATTAAAATTTAAAAACAATAACTTTAGTCATAACGATTTAACAGGATACCTAAGTTATTATTTATTTACATGAAATATTAATAAATGATAGGTATAATATTTTACAAAAGAACAAATATCTAATTAGTGAGTTTTAACAGTGTCGGTTTTGCCCACTTGGCTACCCGGCGATCGCTGGGGGCCACTGGACGTTTTATATATTAGGGGCCCATATCTAAATGGAAAAGAATATTAAGTTAACTCGCGACTCCGGACTCCCATCGAATCAATTTGTAAACATTGAACCATTGATTATAAAAATACTAGTATTTAATATTATATTATTTATTTACTAAGTATATTATAATATTATTAAAAGTATTATTTTAAATTTGTATATTTTATTTAATTATTTAATGATAAAGAATTTTAATTTCATATTAAATGTACACGGAAAATGCAATTATTATCTTTATTTTATATTATGATTATAAATATTATAAATGTAAGAAACCTTTTTTTGTTTTTTATAAGAGGGCCCTTGTAAACTACTACCGCGGTTGTGGCTTATAAAGGTTATAATGTTATAGGTGTCTGCATAGAACAATAGTATCTGTAGAATATTTATAATCTTTTTAATGAAACAATCATTTTTTTTTTTTTTAATTTAAACTCCAAACCAGTACATAGCCAAAATAAAT
The DNA here is from genome assembly GCA_020882235.1 of Schizaphis graminum. Taxonomy (NCBI): domain Eukaryota; kingdom Metazoa; phylum Arthropoda; class Insecta; order Hemiptera; family Aphididae; genus Schizaphis; species Schizaphis graminum. The sequence continues at coordinate 85,455,295 of CM037033.1, read as the reverse complement.
TAATTTACATACCTATTATGTTTTATATATTATATGATACGGTCCCTGTGGCCCCCGCCCCTGGATACGCCACTGTTAGCATTGATATTTATTTAAACATATGATAGTTGATAAATTTAATAAATGTTGGTATTGGGAGAGACTTTTTTGGAGGTTTACATTCTAATCAAATCATCATAAATTTTTACCAACTACAATTTAAAAGATACTAATAATAGTCTATATTAGAAATGTAGGTACTTAAAATTTGCAGAAGCCTTGCATGAGTTATAATATATAGCTAATTAGTATTATGTTTATTATGTTAAAATGATTGTATATTGCTTTAAAATACAAATACTAGTAAATTATGTTATAGGCGGCTACTCAAACTCCACTCACCAATCTTATGGATGCCATGGTCATCAATCCAGGACCAGTAAGGGCCATAACGCCAATGACAATAAATTAAAAATTTAATAAAGAAATATTTATAAAAATAAAACACTGTAAATGTTATTCATTTTAGTTTTTAAAATACAAATTACTAGGTTTATAAAAAAAAATTCTAAAACAGATGCCAAATGTTACTATACCTGGTTAGGTTAGGATTGAGTTTTACTGTTTGTAGCAGGCGCATATATTTTGGCCAATATCACATCATGATTAATATCTGCTGCATAATATATGTACATTAATGCAGCTTCGATCAACATCAGGGTTGTAGGACCTGAAAATGTAGGTGCATTTTGTTAAATAACTCACTGTAAACCACCATATCAAGAAAGTACTCACCGAAAATAGTACTAAAGTGTTAGTACTACATTGAATGGTTGTATTGTAATGTCTAAATTTACATCGAGCCAACGCAGAGTCGCCCATAATCACAACAGTTTGCGTTGGATATTCATTGGAAATGTTTTGTAAGGTTTTGGTCCAAATGTTTTTCATTTCGAAAACACAACTTAAGTCGGGTTCACAATTATATGTCGTGTCACATATTTTATATTTGATACACGGGTAACAAAATATTGGTAACAACTAACATGTCACCTACAAGTTGAATATATTCAACTCTCCACAACATGGTATAATATAGACCCGGATTAACGGTTTCAAAAAAAACTTACATCAGTCGCATGACTGACCAATATTTTATTCATTTGGTTATTCGAACGAACAATTTAAACAATATTATGTAATAAAAAATACTGTGACGTAATTAATTAAAAAAAAAAAAAAAAAATAGAAATTCAACTCACGAGGTATTAGAAAACAACTACAAATAATTACAATTCGCCATTCGGTAATATTAAATATTATATAGTATGCAAGAACTAGGTTTTAAACTTTGATAGTAAGTTGATAACATAGAAAAGAATAGTGAATACCAATGTTCTTTTTCTACAAAAATTGATTTATGTTCATTTTGCCATGGTTGAAACTAGAGTCTATAGTTGTAGTATAGTACACGAACATAATATAATAGTATAGTGTTATAGTGGTATGGTAGGAATGTACTTTCCTCCATATGATTAAACAATATATTTTAGAATTAACGATTTCCGGTATAAACAAACTAGCTTGTTCTCTCGTTATCATTACCCACTATCAGACATTACTCACATGGTTCCGGAGGGAAATTAAAGCGGCAATTCAAATATTCAAGATTCTAACTATACTCGCGGATTTTTAGACAATGAATAAAAAAAAAGCAAATTCAAACATTTAAGTAAAAGTTTCAAGATTTTACGTTTAGTAATTTTTAAAAAATAACAAAAATCGAAAATTATTTAGTAGTAAAACGTTATTTTACACGTGTATTTTTGATTTCAAATTAAAATTAAAACTTTAAACACTCGTAAAATTTTTTTAATTGAATAATCCTCAAACTTTTTTATAATTATTCTAAGCTTAACTTATGGACAGCATAGTATTAAATTTTCAATTCTTAGCTTTTGATAGAAAAATATTTATAAATTTTTAACTACCAAATAGTGAAAATATTCATGATTTTGACGAATTTTTGTCAATATTTGAACTTCAAATGCTAATAAAAAAAAATTGTGCCTATGTATTTTTATAATTTTTGAATGAGAGTTAGAACAAGTTATGTGGACTCTTCAATTAAATTTTCAAGTAATTTGTCCCAGCTCAATTTTTTTTATCAACATTTATAAAAAAAAAATAAAAAAAAATTGAAAATTTCAATTGTCTATAAATAGCTCAAAAAAAGTCAAAATATTTTGAAAATCAAATCACGTAAAGAAAATGGCAATCTAAATAACTGGTAAAATTTTCAAGTATTTACGACTTAAACTGTTTGAATAATAACAAATATCAAAAATCGTTCGAGGCTAAACCGTTATTTAACGCGGTTTTGTAAAAATTTAAATTTCAATCACTCATAAAAATTTTTTGTTTTAGTCCGGTAGAGTTTTTTTTGCAGATAGTTGAAAAAAATTTTATGAAGAACCTTGTACCAAATTTTCAAATCTTAGTTATAAAAGAAAAAATTTTTACGATTTTTTAACCACAAAATTACTTGCCAATTTTCGCAATTTTGACATATTTCGTATAAATTCGAACTTTAAGCGCTTATATAAAAAAATTGTGACTAACGATTTCAGATTTTTTTTTATAACTTTAAGAACAACTTATAAGAAACCTTGTATTAAATTTTCAAGATTTTCTGGTCGGCCAAAAAATTTTTATCGTTATTTTAAAAAAAAATACTTAAAAAAATTGAAAATTTCAACTGTCTATAAATAGCTCAAAAAAAGTCGAAATTCTTTGAAAATTTAACTGTGTATGAAGAACGCTAATATAAACATTTTTCAAGTATTTACATCGATTAGTTTTTGAATTACAACCATATAAAAAAATCGATTTGGTCGAAAACTGTTTTTGCGTAAAAATTCCCGTTTTTCTGTCATTTTTTTTATGTTTTTCTCGATTTTTTTGAAAACTGTTGGAAAATGTTTACTTTTCACCTCTATAATGCACCAAGGATATCCACTTTGCCATCGGAAACCACCCCCAAAGTTTGAAATCGAAGCATTATTTCGACTAGTTATGCTGTACACAGACACAAAAAAAAACAAAAAAAAAAAAAAAAAAAAAAAAAAAAAAAAAAAAAAAAAAAACACACATCATTGTAAAATCAATACATTCATCACTCCGTTCAGAATCTAAAAAATTTCTGAAATTATAAAAAGCTGAGAAATAAGAAACGATGATGAAGACCTTGGAGAGTTGTCACCAGTAGATATTTCTTATTTCAAATACGCACCCATTGTGTCAGCAGACGTGAAAAGAAGTTTTTCGAAATACAATTTTGATGCTACGCGACAATCGTAGAAGTTTTTAATTTGATAATTTAAAAGCACATTTTATTACATCATGTTGGAATTTATTCAATAATTAATACACATTTTTATGCTTTATATACATTTAAAAAATTTATATTTAAATTGTATTTTTTTTCATTTACCTAATACTATACTTTTTTCATTTTTTTTAAATTTCGATTTTTTAAACAATAAATTTTTTTTGCATATTATTTGCATATTTTTGAATTTTTGAGTGCATAAATATGTGCATATTTAACAAAAATGTTTGCATAAAAATCCGGGCCCTAATTATCAAGCTTTAAATACCATCGCAAAGTGATATTTACAATTAAGGGGATTGGAAGCGTTGATTTTCTGTCTTTGTCTTACACACGTGGAATATAGGAAAATAGCTATACGCGCCTGACGAAAATTAAGGTACTTCTAGTTGTTTGATTTAAAATATGTAAAGATGATTGAATTGGTATACAAGTTTACTTTGCATCGGTCGAAGTACTTTTTCGATTGTTTTATTGTTTAAAATAAATATTTTGATGAGAATAAATATTTTAAATTTAATAAATTTGTCAATTTGTATTATTAAATATATACTCGTATTGAAAATATTAGAAATATACTTCGACTGATGCAAAGTAAACTTGTATACCAATTCAATCATCTTTAAATATTTTAAATCGAACAACTAGAAGTACCTTAATTTTTATCAGGCGCGTATAGCTATTTTTCCTATATTCCACGTGTGTAAGACAAAGACAGAAAATCAACGTTTCCAATCCCCTTAAGCAAGCTCCACTAATATGGGCTATAATACTATTAAAACAGAAGAAGGTGGCCCGGACAATATACAAAATAATAATAAATAAATATAAAATAAATTTCATTCAAAATCAAAGTATGGATCAAGAACATGATACATTTTTAAGATCACCTCCCGTAAACATACCACTGCACCTATGTAGTATGTACCTATTAGGTATATTAAAATTATAAACTAAGTATTTACTTACCAGAAAAAAAAAAAACAATGTATTTATTAGATATATAAATGTGTATGAAAACAAGTCCCTTTCACATCGATTGCCAAAAACACACTAAATCAGAATTTACAGAATTTAAAATAAAATAAATTATCGGCGAGTTGGTGACAATAACTATAGGTAGAAAGGAAGGTATAGAAAAAAATGTATTTTGATATTTTGTTGCGCGTGTTAGCAATTACTAAGATAACGATTACAATTTCGAAAGTCCAAAAGAAATGTATTTTGATATTTCGACGCGCGTGTCGCCAATTACTTAATATGACGGTTGAAATTTCAAAAGGCCTAAACATAAGATAGGTATAACAATGAATAGTATCTATGACTTAGACCCACATCGAACAGCATCGGTAGAAGACGAGTAAAATTATACAGCGAGTACAGGCAATAAATTACGATAATGATAAGTAATTAAGAAAAAAAAAAATAATAAATTGACAAGGATCCTTGAGACATATATCAGTAGAGATAAACTTCCGATTTTGGCACACACGATAAATTACGAAAATAATTGGACCATTCGACGTTCTACTTCAACTAGAAGAAGACCTTCAAGAAGAACTTCAAGACTTAAAGTAAGTACATTAGGTATTGATTTAACTTTAAATTAATATTTTATTTTTTAACTGGATAAGTAATGTTAACACACAAACAATTAGAATTTCTTTAAATGAATAATATAATTGGCGATGTGTAAAAAATGTTTCATAAGATTTGCTGTCAGTTCAGGATTAAAATTGTATTATAAATTATAGTACCTATTATATCAAAGTTGTAAAAGAAAAAAAAAAAAATAATAGAGTAGGATTTATTAAAAATAATACTTATAAGTCATTATAATTTAAATTCCTAAATAAAATTGGAAAACACAAATGCTTTTAATAATTTCTGTAACTAAATACGTTTGAAACCCGACATATACATATACCATATTATATTTAAATCAGAGGTTCCCACCAACCTATGGTCTGCGGACCATACCTACAAAATTTAAAAAATATTTTATTTTAATTTTAATTTTATATTAATTTAATATCTTTATTAATTATTAGTAAAGGAAATACAATTCCAAAAACACAATTCCAAAAATCACATTAACTTATTTTTTTATGATTTTAATTTACTTTTGATAAAAATAATAATGCAATATACATTTTTTTAATAATAATAATTTGTGTTAAATTGCTAATAAATGTAAAACTTTTACCTAAACTTAACAATAATAAACATTATAATATGCCATCTATAAAGAATTTCACTGTATTTTATTCATTCATAATCTAAGTTATAAAACATGTGAAAAAATTAATTCTTGACTATGACAAAAAATAAGGTATAAAATTGATGGTGGTTAGTGATATATCGAAGGTTCTCCAAGTAATTTGCAGTGTCAAAAAGGTTAAACCACTGATTTAAATATATTTCAAAATTATATAAACAAATTTAAAAATAATAGTAAAATAAATAATTTAACAAAACGTTTTATAAGTGCTAAATGTATTGCTAATACATTTAATATTAACAGAAAAAATTCTTAATGTAACCCCTAAGAATACAATTTGTAAATAATTATAATATTATAAATAATATTTAAATAGGTAGCCAATCAACACAAGTGCTTTTTAAAAGTCAACAACCTATAACCATATTTAAATATAATAAGTGAAAAATATCTGGTGACAATGCCATTGTGATCAGAGAAAAAGCCCAGTACCTACCAACTGATGAACTAAATAATACTTTTTTTATTATACTAGTATACCTACATATTTTATTGACTAATACAAATTAAACTATTTAAAACTAATTGTTTTCCCAGAACTTTATTTGCCTAAAGCATCGGCTTTTTATTCCGAATACCAACTCATGAGTGCACGGCAATTTAATTCAATAACGGCTGTAACTGTATATTAATTTATTGTTAGATACTGTTGTAGCTAATGATTAGATTTTTTTCCTGAAGATATTGCTTATATCTAGTTTCAGATAGTCAGTTCTTTGGGGTTACAAATGATCATTAAAAGGGTCGTGGAAAACCAAAAAAAAAAAAAAAAAAAAATTAGGGAGTGAGAATTTTTACAAATAACCTGTTAGGATTTACATTATTAATTTTGGAATTTTACAATAAACACTGTTATTTAAAATTGTCTAGATGGCATACAATATTATACATAATAACTATTATGGGATGGAGCCCCCCAAAACGGCCAAAACTACACCAGAGAGTAAGCAAGCCCAAAATGTAATTATTTTTTATAAATTGTGTTTTAATTTTTATTTTATTTTTAGAAACTGTTAATAAAAAAGAAAAAAAAACAGTTGCTGTGCAAGCCGTATCAAAAAAAAAAAAAAATTACAAACCAAGTATGTATAAGTGTACTAATACAGTGTTAAATTTAATGAATTTCTCATATCAAATTGATTTAAATTATTTTTAAGAATGCCATGTTTGCAAAAAACACCACAAAGGGCGCTGTACATTCGAAAAATTAAAGAAAAGTAAGTATATTTGGATAAATGTATTTTAATGATTAAATGTTTATCAAACTTAAAGAATAATGGAAATGTATATTATTTTTTAACTAGAATGCCAAGTGTGCTTTAAAAACCATTTTGGTGCTTGCTGGTGGCAGCCCAATGAAGCAGTGACTGGCTCGGTAACTGGTGACTTGCGTGACGTGATAAACGAACGTAAACATAAAGTAAGTTTTCAGTACTTATTTATATATATTATTTACAATTACACATATAACAAGGTGGTTTTATATTTTCTATAACCATCTAGTAAACAAATCTTTAAAGTTCAGGATCTAAAAGGTTAACAAATAACAATGATATATCAGCATTCAGTGGCGTAGCTAGGATTTCTACAAGGGGGGGGGGACAAAAAAAAAAATTAAATATATAACATTCAAATAATTTTTAATTTTTCAAATATGTGCATTAGTGGTCGTCATTATTGCATTGTCATTTTATGAGCTTATATTCTATTGTTTAAAGAACAATTAATTACCAATATTAAAAATAGTTATCATTAATAACAAATGTATCAGTATTAAGGTAAACACATTTTTTTTCTTACCGAAATTGGAACTAAATCATTTGAACTCATATTATTTAATTTCTGCTTTTTAGAGTTAGAACAATTAAAATTTAAAAACAATAACTTTAGTCATAACGATTTAACAGGATACCTAAGTTATTATTTATTTACATGAAATATTAATAAATGATAGGTATAATATTTTACAAAAGAACAAATATCTAATTAGTGAGTTTTAACAGTGTCGGTTTTGCCCACTTGGCTACCCGGCGATCGCTGGGGGCCACTGGACGTTTTATATATTAGGGGCCCATATCTAAATGGAAAAGAATATTAAGTTAACTCGCGACTCCGGACTCCCATCGAATCAATTTGTAAACATTGAACCATTGATTATAAAAATACTAGTATTTAATATTATATTATTTATTTACTAAGTATATTATAATATTATTAAAAGTATTATTTTAAATTTGTATATTTTATTTAATTATTTAATGATAAAGAATTTTAATTTCATATTAAATGTACACGGAAAATGCAATTATTATCTTTATTTTATATTATGATTATAAATATTATAAATGTAAGAAACCTTTTTTTGTTTTTTATAAGAGGGCCCTTGTAAACTACTACCGCGGTTGTGGCTTATAAAGGTTATAATGTTATAGGTGTCTGCATAGAACAATAGTATCTGTAGAATATTTATAATCTTTTTAATGAAACAATCATTTTTTTTTTTTTTAATTTAAACTCCAAACCAGTACATAGCCAAAATAAATTAATTTACATACCTATTATGTTTTATATATTATATGATACGGTCCCTGTGGCCCCCGCCCCTGGATACGCCACTGTTAGCATTGATATTTATTTAAACATATGATAGTTGATAAATTTAATAAATGTTGGTATTGGGAGAGACTTTTTTGGAGGTTTACATTCTAATCAAATCATCATAAATTTTTACCAACTACAATTTAAAAGATACTAATAATAGTCTATATTAGAAATGTAGGTACTTAAAATTTGCAGAAGCCTTGCATGAGTTATAATATATAGCTAATTAGTATTATGTTTATTATGTTAAAATGATTGTATATTGCTTTAAAATACAAATACTAGTAAATTATGTTATAGGCGGCTACTCAAACTCCACTCACCAATCTTATGGATGCCATGGTCATCAATCCAGGACCAGTAAGGGCCATAACGCCAATGACAATAAATTAAAAATTTAATAAAGAAATATTTATAAAAATAAAACACTGTAAATGTTATTCATTTTAGTTTTTAAAATACAAATTACTAGGTTTATAAAAAAAAATTCTAAAACAGATGCCAAATGTTACTATACCTGGTTAGGTTAGGATTGAGTTTTACTGTTTGTAGCAGGCGCATATATTTTGGCCAATATCACATCATGATTAATATCTGCTGCATAATATATGTACATTAATGCAGCTTCGATCAACATCAGGGTTGTAGGACCTGAAAATGTAGGTGCATTTTGTTAAATAACTCACTGTAAACCACCATATCAAGAAAGTACTCACCGAAAATAGTACTAAAGTGTTAGTACTACATTGAATGGTTGTATTGTAATGTCTAAATTTACATCGAGCCAACGCAGAGTCGCCCATAATCACAACAGTTTGCGTTGGATATTCATTGGAAATGTTTTGTAAGGTTTTGGTCCAAATGTTTTTCATTTCGAAAACACAACTTAAGTCGGGTTCACAATTATATGTCGTGTCACATATTTTATATTTGATACACGGGTAACAAAATATTGGTAACAACTAACATGTCACCTACAAGTTGAATATATTCAACTCTCCACAACATGGTATAATATAGACCCGGATTAACGGTTTCAAAAAAAACTTACATCAGTCGCATGACTGACCAATATTTTATTCATTTGGTTATTCGAACGAACAATTTAAACAATATTATGTAATAAAAAATACTGTGACGTAATTAATTAAAAAAAAAAAAAAAAAATAGAAATTCAACTCACGAGGTATTAGAAAACAACTACAAATAATTACAATTCGCCATTCGGTAATATTAAATATTATATAGTATGCAAGAACTAGGTTTTAAACTTTGATAGTAAGTTGATAACATAGAAAAGAATAGTGAATACCAATGTTCTTTTTCTACAAAAATTGATTTATGTTCATTTTGCCATGGTTGAAACTAGAGTCTATAGTTGTAGTATAGTACACGAACATAATATAATAGTATAGTGTTATAGTGGTATGGTAGGAATGTACTTTCCTCCATATGATTAAACAATATATTTTAGAATTAACGATTTCCGGTATAAACAAACTAGCTTGTTCTCTCGTTATCATTACCCACTATCAGACATTACTCACATGGTTCCGGAGGGAAATTAAAGCGGCAATTCAAATATTCAAGATTCTAACTATACTCGCGGATTTTTAGACAATGAATAAAAAAAAAGCAAATTCAAACATTTAAGTAAAAGTTTCAAGATTTTACGTTTAGTAATTTTTAAAAAATAACAAAAATCGAAAATTATTTAGTAGTAAAACGTTATTTTACACGTGTATTTTTGATTTCAAATTAAAATTAAAACTTTAAACACTCGTAAAATTTTTTTAATTGAATAATCCTCAAACTTTTTTATAATTATTCTAAGCTTAACTTATGGACAGCATAGTATTAAATTTTCAATTCTTAGCTTTTGATAGAAAAATATTTATAAATTTTTAACTACCAAATAGTGAAAATATTCATGATTTTGACGAATTTTTGTCAATATTTGAACTTCAAATGCTAATAAAAAAAAATTGTGCCTATGTATTTTTATAATTTTTGAATGAGAGTTAGAACAAGTTATGTGGACTCTTCAATTAAATTTTCAAGTAATTTGTCCCAGCTCAATTTTTTTTATCAACATTTATAAAAAAAAAATAAAAAAAAATTGAAAATTTCAATTGTCTATAAATAGCTCAAAAAAAGTCAAAATATTTTGAAAATCAAATCACGTAAAGAAAATGGCAATCTAAATAACTGGTAAAATTTTCAAGTATTTACGACTTAAACTGTTTGAATAATAACAAATATCAAAAATCGTTCGAGGCTAAACCGTTATTTAACGCGGTTTTGTAAAAATTTAAATTTCAATCACTCATAAAAATTTTTTGTTTTAGTCCGGTAGAGTTTTTTTTGCAGATAGTTGAAAAAAATTTTATGAAGAACCTTGTACCAAATTTTCAAATCTTAGTTATAAAAGAAAAAATTTTTACGATTTTTTAACCACAAAATTACTTGCCAATTTTCGCAATTTTGACATATTTCGTATAAATTCGAACTTTAAGCGCTTATATAAAAAAATTGTGACTAACGATTTCAGATTTTTTTTTATAACTTTAAGAACAACTTATAAGAAACCTTGTATTAAATTTTCAAGATTTTCTGGTCGGCCAAAAAATTTTTATCGTTATTTTAAAAAAAAATACTTAAAAAAATTGAAAATTTCAACTGTCTATAAATAGCTCAAAAAAAGTCGAAATTCTTTGAAAATTTAACTGTGTATGAAGAACGCTAATATAAACATTTTGTAAAAATTTCAAGTATTTACATCGATTAGTTTTTGAATTACAACCATATAAAAAAATCGATTTGGTCGAAAACTGTTTTTGCGTAAAAATTCCCGTTTTTCTGTCATTTTTTTTATGTTTTTCTCGATTTTTTTGAAAACTGTTGGAAAATGTTTACTTTTCACCTCTATAATGCACCAAGGATATCCACTTTGCCATCGGAAACCACCCCCAAAGTTTGAAATCGAAGCATTATTTCGACTAGTTATGCTGTACACAGACACAAAAAAAAAAAAAAAAAAAAAAAAAAAAAAAAAAAAAAAAAAAAAAACACACATCATTGTAAAATCAATACATTCATCACTCCGTTCAGAATCTAAAAAAAAAACAAAGAAAAGCCTTGCGGCATAAAAACTTTGTTTGAAGAAAAAAAAAATGAAGTTAATTAATAATATATGGTAAATAATATAAATAATGTCATCGATTATCATGCGGAATATGCCACATAATAATTAATAATAATAATAGTGTATCGGCTATACCACGGGCATCCGTTTACGACATAAGTATAAGTAATTGATTATACTTTACTGATTATATATATATATATATATATGTTTTTTTTTTTTTTTTTTTTTTTTTTTTTTTTTTTTATCTGCCGTATCCTACGGCTGCGGTACGCCTCGGGCTACCACACATAATATTAATCATAATAGTAATAATAATAAATAATATAATCATATAATATCGTATGATATTTAAACATAAACACTAGACATGCAAATAATATAAAATAATAACCTAATGAATACCGGCCAAGGTGTGTTAAATATTATATTTATATTTTATCTGTTTACTCACACGTACTCCGACCCATTACTTTGGCTGATATTCATTACGAGATTATTTACAACCTTTGACCTCGCGTTGGGTATTGCACAGCGACGACGCGGCGGCGGGAGAGTACCGATATAGTGCGGCGGTGTTATCGTCATGACACTGAGCAGAGGAGGGAGCACCATATCTTGGCCCGCACTGTATAGGGGTATAATTTCGAACGTTACAGAAACCCCCCTGTAGAAGTATACCGGGCTTGCCGAGATATGCTTCTGCATACGAAAAGAGAGAAATTGTAAATTATTTATATTAGTAGGGTATAGGGGTCGTTTTCCGGGTTTCTCGGGGGTACATTGGTATGGTGGACCTCATCCCTCATACCAACATTATTGTGCTATTGTGGTTTTGAGACGGATATACTTTCGGAGGAAGATCACGTTAAATGTTCCGCGTACCTGATTCGTTACAGGGTCATTTAACACATACGCGTTCTGTTTTTTTACTTCGATAATATTGTATGGCCCTTCATACAACATGAAAAATTTTTTAATCTGTCGGTCAACGGCAGAGGAGGAGTGATGGGTACGAACTAGGACTTCATCTCCTATAGAAAACTTCGTGGGTTTCCCCTGACTATCATGGCGAATACGGCGTTCTTCAGCTTTGGTTCGTTGAACTTCGGCGGCCATGGTTAACTTGACTGTATAGTCATCAGCGGGTTTTGGGAGGCATTCTACGGCTTCATAAATCGGACTATATCGATCTTCGTTTAGGAAAATCTCACTAGGAGTAAAACCAGTCGCCTCGTGCACGGTATGATTCAGAACCCACTCAATATATTTGACATAACGGGGCCATTCAGTATGATTCTGGTGACAATAGGTCCGAAAAAGTCTACCTAATTCTCGCATAACCCTCTCAGCCGGGTTGCTTTGGGGGTGGTACACACTAGTAGTAGTTACAGACGCGCCAATGGCTGTAAGACGAGCCTGCCATACTCGGCTGACAAACTGGACGCCATGGTCGGAGACAACGGTCTTTGGAGTACCGTGGATGGCAACATAATCATTAATCATACGATTAGTCACGACAACGGCGGTGGATCGTTTTATTGGGAAAAATCTAACGAATCGTGAGAAACAATCGAGGACGACAAAAACATACTTTACATGGTTCCACCCAGATGGTAAGGGACCATAGAGATCAACACAAACACGTTGAAGAGGTGCGGTGGCTAACACATTTTGCATTTCACCCTCTGTCCGTACTGTGGAAAATTTCGCACGTTGACAGAGGTCACAACTTTTGACAATCCTGCGGACGTTCGCGCTTAGACCACGAAAGAAACATACATCCCGGATTGCTGAAATGCATTTCTTCGGACCGACATGTCCGAAGTGTATATGAAACTTGGTAATAAGCTCATCAACTCGATGCCGAGGTACGCAGACTAACCACTTATCGGAGGAGAGATGTCGGCGATAGAATAAGATGTCTCTATACATGCAGTAACGCTCTGTGATTGCAGTCAACACCAAAAAATTTTCAGATAATGCCTCAATAACTTTCCGGATCCCTTCATCCCTTCGTTGTTCGGACAATATATGATTGAAAGCTTGAATATGGGATTGGTACTCAGAAAACAACTTACTGGGAGTGGTTATGAAAATGTACGGTGATCGATTCTGCCCAGCGGTTGCTTCACGGCCGATAGGATTGCGAGATAGAACATCGGTTATATTACTAGGACCGCTGATGTGGCGAATCCTCAGATCAAACTCTTGAAGTACAAGCATCCAACGAGTAAGACGTGCATTTCGAAGTCTACACCGGAACAAAAATGTAAGTGCTTGATGGTCAGTCAACACATGGATGGGGTAGCCAAGAATGAACACCCGGAACTTATTACACGCAAAAACGATAGATAAAAGCTCTAGCTCAGTTACAGTGTAATTCTCTTCTGCGAAGTTCAACGTGCGACTCGCAAACCCAATCGTTTGTCTCTCGGAGGAAGCATTGATTTGAAACAATTCAGCTCCGAGGCCGAGGTTACTTGCATCAGTTTGTAAATAAAAGTCAGAGTTGAAATCAGGGTGAGCAAGGAACCGCTCGGTAAATGCCGATTTAACAGAATTAAAATGGGATAGATCGTTTTCTGTAAACCGCCATGGAACCCCCTTTTTCAAAAGGTTGATGAGTGGACCGATAAGAGACGCGTGATGGTCGGCGAATTTCCTATAAAAATTGCAGAAACCTATGAACGACTGAAGGTCCTTTTTGTTGCGTGGCACTGGAAAATCGTGAACAGCTTGGAGTTTGGAAGGGTCCATGGACATTCCTGAAGGTGTGATGATGTGACCCAAGAACTTGATTTTGTTCCGAAAAAATTTACATTTGCCGAATTTTAAAGTCATTCCAGAGACAGCAATCTTTTTAAATAAAAGTCGAAGGCGGCATAAATGGTCATCAAATGACGTCGAAGACACGAGCACATCATCGACGTATATATGAAGGTCATTGAGCGCCTCATCTACGTCAGCTTCTATTTGATTGGAGAGCACCGATTCCAAAGCCTGCTGGAACGCGGTATTCGAGATATTGAGTCCAAATGGTACTACACAGAACTGGTATGTTCGACCATCATAAACAAAAGCAGTGTACTTCCTAACATCGCGGTGTAACGAAACCTGCCAATATCCAGCTGTGAAATCGAGACTGGAAAACATCGCTTTTCCACCAAAACGAGCAAGTAACTCATCGAGTGGGGGCGACGAATCACGCATCGGTAAGATAATCTTGTTCACTCTCCGAGCATCGAGACAGAGCCGGACTGTGCCATCTGCTTTACCAACACATACAATTGGATTACTGTAGGGTGATGAACACCTTTCGATCACCCCCCAGTCCAGCATACGAGTCAATTCCTTTTCAACGGCTTGACGACGAGCGAAAGGTACTGGATAGGGACGTACTTTGAATGGTACATCTTCTGTGGTGTTGAAACGACAAGTGTATAACGAATTCAAACCGGGTCGTGTCCGAAAAATTTGATGATACTCATGAAAAAGGTCCAAAATTTTCTCAAATTGTTCGGAAGAGGGTGCTATAACGGATGAGAGATGGTCTGTTATGTTGCCGAATGGTTCTAGATCATCATTGGGTGTAATCTGTAGACTAGCTACGACGTTGTGACTGTTCGGTGAGTGTAGTTGTTGATATATCATTTCAACACTAGATATACAATGTTCGGAGACTGTTCGAACACAGTCTTCTGGGGATATCGACATAGTGAAGAACGCATTTATCGGATTCACTGATTCTTCTTGGGTAGCCGAAAATGGTACATCAAGACCCCACCTTGGGAAAGATGACATCCGCGTGGAGTAATCGAGACATACTTGATTCTGGGTTAACCAGTCATCCCCTAGTATGATTGAGGTTGCAAGATGAGGAACAACAAGGCAGAAGCAATCTGTTATATGCCCGGAAACGGAAAATGGTATGAGGGCCTGTGCTGTAACTCTTCGACTACGGCCTAGAACAGCGGTAGATATTGTCACTCCGGTGACTGGTAAAATCGATAAACATTCTCCTTCCGGAATGCTTCGTTTAATGTTCGCAAATATTTCTTCCGAAATGGCGGAGATGGCGGCACCTGAGTCAAGCAAAGCGTTAAACTGTTTATTGAAAATGGTGATCGGTAGTCCAGGTCGTTTTCCGTTTGGTCGGTCCCTATCCACGACAACAGGAGTTGGAGTGGTACGCATAGTATCAGATATGGAGGCTTCGTGACGTGACGTACTTACGCACGAGCCTCGTCGGCGTTTCCCGAGACATTAATCTGGGTTACTGGTCGAGGTACGGTACTTTCCTGAACTGGTGCACGAGGTTGGTACCGGTTATTATTGTCTCGTCGGAAATTGTGCCGGGGTTGTTGATTTACATCGATCTGTTGTTGAAAGGGTGGTCGGGTATTGTTGTCCTCACGACGTCGTTCACAAAAGGAGGCAGACTCCTCAAATTCTTTTAACACCGATAGTAACTCGTTTGTATCACGAGGTCCCCGACCACGGATAGCCATTCCTAGCGGCGTGGGGTAATGTTGGATGATGGTAGACACAAGGTCAGCTTGTTCAATAGGTGGAGATAGATACTTTGCTCCAGCAATCCATTTCATAGCATGGGTGGCTAACCCATTGTATCGGGTATACTGATACGGGCGGAAAACTTCATTTCGGGCCTTACGTTGGGTGGCTGAAGACCAAAAATGTTGGCGGAACGATAGACGGAATTCAGCATATGATCGGGGCGATGGGATCAGTGACTCATACCAGACTTGCGCATCTCCGACTAAGCGACGTTGAGCAGATATGAGCTGCTGAGCAGGTGATACGAGTACACTTTCGAAGTAGGCGTTAACTTGCGCAATAAACTTTTCTGGATGAAGAACTTTAATTTGTCCGGAAAATTCAGCCACGGCATCTTGAAAACGTTCTTGAGGCCCAAGAAAAGATGATCGCGCTGAATCAAACATCGTCAAGTTGCCAGCGGGTTGGTTTACCGATGGAAACGCCGGAGGTATCGATGATGGGTTATAATTGACTGAACAATTTTCAGCTGAGGTGGATGATAGAGGTGTCGGTTTCAAAATATGTGATAACTCCGGATTGTTAGATACCCGACATTGATCAACTAGCCGGGATATGTCATTCCTCATGTGTACAATATCGTCTTCGAGTGTTGTGAGTCGACCGGACACATTACTATTGATAGTGGATTGTTGGAGACCTTGAGCTCTGAGTTCGACGTTGTCGTCTTCTAGTTTTGCCAGTCGAGTATCTGTGAGTTGGTATTGATTAAGACACTGAGCAAATTTTTCTTCGGTTCCTAGATGTAGTTTCTCAATTTTTGATGTAGTCTGGGCATGGTTTTTGGCAAGGTCGGCCATCACCTGCTTGAGCATTGCCTGAATAGCCGAATCCGATCCAGGTTTTTCTGAGGATGATGCTTTGGGTTGAGTATTGGCCGAAGGGTTACCAGGCATTGACGAAGCTGTCGTGGTTATCGTAGGTGGCGTTATGATCGGTGGGTTCGAAGTAGTGACCGTGCTGGTCATGATTACGGGGACTGTTTTGGTCTTGTTAGAGTTCAATAGAGCGTCGATCAGTCGTTCGGGTGGACGAGTTTCACGTTTTCCGGCACTATCCATATAAGGTCAAGATACAAAAACAAGTAGTTGACAGAACGTGGGAGTAAAATTAAATAAAAATCTTATCCAGATATCAGAGGTTTAGAGATAAATAAGACAATGGAAATGTATTCATTTCCGGTACTGACGGGCGGGTGTCACCAAAGATTTTACAGTCGGAGTCGGAGTCACAGACTATAGATATAAATGTATGTTTATATCATGTATAAATGTCAGATAATTAAAACAAGATGGCACGGTACTCATTAAACGAAGAACAAAAAAACTAAATTACGGAAAATCATTTCAATAAATTGAGCATCAAAGATGGGTACATGCAACAAACATGCATTAATTAAATAGATAACCATTTACAGAATTATAATGAAATAAAATTAATAAAGAAAGAAATTAACGAAACAACACTCGTAGCAACGAGGATAATAATATTTCGTTAGACCATTAACCAACAATAATAATAATACTCTCCCAGAAACTGGGCACAACATGCATAGCAACGAGGATACCTATTCTACGTGTACGGAACGTATGTAACGATAGCACAGGTGTGCGAAAACCTAATATATGGTCGAGGCGCGACTATACGTATCCTTGGTTTACAATATATATATATCCAACTTACGAACTATACGTCAATGTGTACGGTCCTAGCAGGCTAAATAACTTTATTCCACCAACGAATTCGACACAAAAAAAAAAAATAATTAATAATAATATATATAGATTTGTGATACAGATATATCAGTGGTGAACACGGATAAAACCAGAGAAGAAAAAAATTTACCAAAACACGTATTCACAAATCTATAGATTGTTAAATCTATTGGCCACACAGAGGGAACGGTCACACGGCTGGGCCGGAATGATCGCACCGAGGTGTTGACGTAAAAGAGTTATAATATTAATTGTCGAATCGGTGGTAGAAAATAAACTTAAAGTAGGTCACCAAACATGTACCTGATAAAGAGCATTAGATATTTATTTACAGGCACACACACCGACGCGTACATACTATACAGTGCTTAAAATTAACCTATATACTATTCGCCGGGGAACTCTGGTCAGTGGGACGATAACACCTGCAGCGGCGACGGACGACGGCGACGCACCTTGACCCAACGGCAGACGGTACGACGACGATGGCAATCGGTCTCGCGGCACAGCTACACGGCACCTCTCCCCACCGCCCCATCGACGAACAGCAAACTACGCCGACCACGGTTCAACATAGACATTTTTCGTGTCACCGGAGAATTTCTGAAAATACACGCAGACAGTACTGATTCTTTGGGAGTTTTCCCTACAAATATATATCTATAATACACCTTATTCTTGGCCGGTATTTTCACTACGGTCGGTCAGGGAAAATATCACTGTCATGCTATATAATATAATAAGTATCCATAACGCATGTACCGGTAACGCTACTATCCTGGCAAGGTCGCCATCTATAACATCTCACATATTTATGTATTTGGAATGGTAGGTTCTATGGAGTGCTATGTGACTACCAGTTATATATATATATATATAGAAGGTCGCCAACCAGAGCCCGAGACCGAAGTCAGAGTACTCTGGGTTTTCTTGATAATAAAACAATAAACAACACAATTGATTTATCTGAGATACTTATTATATTGTGAATAAAAGATAAATATTAAGTTAAAAAAAAAAAAAAAACAAAGAAAAGCCTTGCGGCATAAAAACTTTGTTTGAAGAAAAAAAAAAATGAAGTTAATTAATAATATATGGTAAATAATATAAATAATGTCATCGATTATCATGCGGAATATGCCACATAATAATTAATAATAATAATAGTGTATCGGCTATACCACGGGCATCCGTTCACGACATAAGTATAAGTAATTGATTATACTTTACTGATTATACAGGGTGATTCTTTTATCAAACAACACTCATTATTTCAAAAAGTATTAACTTTTTTCAATTTTTTTTTTTTCAAAATTTTTAGTTTTATGCTTTTCTAAAACTATGTAAAATTTTTATTTTTTTCACTTTAATATTTAATAGTGAAATCACTATCAACTTTTGATTTTCAAATGGCAACCTATACTTAAAATGTTATAAAATAGTAGGGATATTTTTTTTATGAATTCTAACGTTTAAATTACTATTTTCCATTTAACCGTTCGCGAGTTATAGCTGCTCAAAGTTGGGCGGTTTTCGGTTTTAATTTCTGAAGACCAGTAGTCACATGGGTAATAAATAATAATAACAGGTACATATTTTCACATATCACATGTAATAAACTCGTTATCGACTATCGTTCAACACAGTAATGACAATGAACTTCGTACCTGTAGGTTACAAATTAATTGTTATAACTAATTTAGATAATAATTAATAACCTGATTAAAGTTTTGATAAGAAAAAAAATGAGTTGGGGACAGTGAGTCGTCCGAAGGTCTACCACTGTTAACATTTTTCAGACAAGTGCTTATCACTCAAAAAAAAAAAAAATATATAATTATCATTTAAAAAATTGTATGTTGGTGATAGATTTTTACACGACTATTTTAGATTCTGAACAGTGTTGTGAACCCCTGAATTATATTATATTATATTATATTATATTATATTATGTTCACATATTAACAGAATAAGAATAGTGTGTTGGTCGACGGCTCGTCGACAGGAATCCGCTGACTAGACGATTCGGCGTCCGGCGTAGCCGCAGGCCGACACACAGGGAGGAGGTTAGTCAGTCGCATTAGAACAGAGCATTATACCTAACGTATGTTTGACCAGAACATTTTATATTTATGTACATTTAGTGAAGTTAACAACCAGTAATAAAATCTAAATTATTAATAACTAATCGTACGTTTAAATTTATTTGTGTTGGAACCACGGTTCCATAACATTTTTGGTGGCAGCGGTGGGATACGTGACAGTATACACTACCACGTCCGATTAGAGTGATATATTATTAATAATAATATAGTGTGGTTAAGGCGTTAGCCAAAATTTTTACTAAGTGCAAATAATATTTCAAAGAGCATTCAGAGCATTCAGAACATTCAGAACATCAGATAAAAAAAAAATCATAGAAGAAACAGAACATTCAAGACAATTTGGTACGTATAAAGTGCGTAATAATAAATCATAATACACGCGCCGCCTTCGCCGCCGTGTCGATAGTGCCGCCGAACCGGACGACACTCACTTACGCAAGCGCACGCAGTAGCCGTGTGTACGAAACCAAACGTTTGTGCCGCCGCCGCGTAGTAATAATAATCGGTCGGGTATACGTTAGTATACGTGAGAGACCGAGCCGCCGCGTCGTGTCGATATTTCCAACGTTGTTATAAGCACCTCCGCCGCGAGCTCATCGCCGCCGCAGTAGCCGACCGTGACGTCACTTCGTCACAACAGTGGTAGCCGCCGCCGTCGTGGTTGCCGCCGTCGTAGTAGCTGCCGCCGTAACAGCTGACGCCCGTGTTGTAAACACGCGAACGAAACAGCTAGACGGTACACTATTGCGGAAATTTTAATTAAATACGCGACGCAACCGAAGACAGAAAAATCCAGAACATCACTGAAGAGAAACCCATTATTATTAGTGGTCCCCGCGCATAGCTGTTTCGGGGCTAGCGAACCTCGATACATCAAGCGCAGACGAAAAGGACGATTCCAGAGCATTCCAAATTCAATCAGAGCCGTTACGAGCATTCCAGTCAATCAGAGTCAGACCACTGCCCCAATCCGAGCGGATCATCACAGAAACCATGAACCAATTCGCGGTATTGTGAGTAAAAAAAAAAAAAAAATAATAATAATAATATATATTTGTGTTATTTATATTTTTTTTTTTATTATTATTATTTTACTCTAAGCATTGTAAGAAAATTTTATTTTAATTCTCTATATAGTTATAGTAGTTTAAGTAGCTTTGATAAAGGGTAAGAATATTTATTCGCACATTAAGAGGGAATTGTTAGGTGGTTAATGAGCGGGACATCCGAGAGTGAACTAGCGTCCCCAGTTACAGAGGGTGAGGATCTCGGGGGGAATCAGTCAAACCTACCTGCCCCAATCCCACGGACAAGTTTAACTGTAAGATTTTCAGACCCAAACAATCCCGATTCCGAACGTATTGTAGACGAGGTCGAACCTGACGATTTATTCGTGAGGACCGGCACGTCCGTTATAGAAATTACAAACCTCATACAAAAAGTGTCTACCGCGTTAGAGGGAACGGACCAATTCGTCGGAAGAGCACAGAACATTCTTGATCGGACCTTTTACGAAAACGATATGGACGCAGAGGCTCAATCACAATTGCTCAACGTGATGCAATTAGGACCACAGATACCGGAGGGGACTGTCAGACCAAATACGTCAAACGAAGACCACTTTCAAGGGGTCAGTCAGAACATTTCCGTAGAAGACAGTTTGGGATCCGAAGCCATTAGCTTGGAAGCAGCATTAAGATTACTTCCAGGTTCATTCAATGGAGAAAACCAGGAAGAGATGGAAATCTTCCTTGAAAAATGTGAATTTGCATTGGCATGTACTAATAGAAAGGTACAAACTCGTCTCCTTCAGGGGATTACAGTGCGACTCACCGGGAAGGCCCGGCAAGCAATTAAATTCAGAACCTTCGACTCATGGACTGCACTGCGAGATACTCTAAAAGCCGCGTTGGAACCTCAACGTACCACTACGCATTTGTTTTTAGAATTATATTCCACGAAACAAAAATTAGGGGAAGACGTACTGACCTATTCTTCCCGAATCGAAAAATTACAAAACCTTATTATTGAGCAAGAGACTAGTGGAAAGACTCTAGAGGTAGCCAAAGCTTTGGAAGCAAGCTTTAAGCAGCAAGCAGTACAGGTGTTCATTGAAGGGTTAGGGCCCTTGAAAGATTTTATTAAGGCTAGAAATCCAACGACCTTGGAAAAGGCCATACAGGCATCCAGAGAGGAAGAAAGGGTTAGACGATCTGCTGAAGAAACAAAAAAACTATATACCTTACCAAAAAAGGTGGAAGGAACAAAAGCCAAAGTATGTTTCCACTGTGGGAAGTCGGGACACTGGGCAAAAGACTGCAGATCATTAGACAAAGAACCTAAGGTAAATCCAACGGGTTCGACAAAACCAAGTTCAGTACGAACAATCACGTGTCAATACTGCCGTAAACCAGGGCACACAAAAGAAGAGTGTAGAAAACTCAAATATGTTCAAGGAAAAAGAAATAACCCTAGTACGTCGGAAAGTCGTAACCAAAACTCGGGAAACGAAACACCGTCGACTTCCAACGGCGGGCGGTCGGCGGGCAGCCTAAAAACTGCAGTAATAAAATTTCCATCATCTTCTTAAATGCCGTGAAACAACAGAAAATCGAACAAGACAATCAGAATCTTGAACCCCAGGAACAGAACCTCCATTACGACCATTTACTTTGTAAATGCTCTCAGACAATTACACCGACCATTAAGCTATTAGTCGACTCAGGTGCTGATGTGAATTTCATAAAGGTATCTTCATTGAAAGATGAAATAATGATTAGGGAACAGACGGAACAAAATCTTTCAGGAATCACCGGTCACACCCTACATTCATTTGGCACAACCAATCTAACTCTTTGTTTGGGAAAAGATGAAAGAACAACGGAGTTTCACGTGGCACCGTCATCTTTCCCAGTACCATACGATGGTATTTTAGGGAAACCATTTATAATTGGATTGCAAACGATTCTGAATTACAAGACTAAACAGTTAATATTGACCGATAACCAAAATCCGTCAAATTTAGTTAACCCTACAGAACGTCCAAAAACATCTAACTCAGTGGATAACTCAGAGACACAGAATTCAACAGAAAATTTACAATCAAAAGCATTCAAAATTACACTACAACCTCGTAGTGAAACGATAATTAGCATCCCTACTCCTAATCTTCAGGAGGAAGAAATCTATTTGGTACCCGCACAGACCTTGGGTGAATCAATCCTATGCAGCAACACGGTAAACCAAGTCTGTCAAAAACAGATCCTTATAGCCGCGGTAAACCCTACTGAACAATCCGTCCAACTCACGGAGGAGCAAATCAAAGGACTAAAATTCGAAAATTTTACAGAAGTAAAAGTACAGACCATACAGAAGGTAACGGAAACGGTTGGAACCAAGGGAAGATTAGTTACCCTTAGAGATTCACTCGATACTAAACATTTGAATATAGAGGAGCGAGAGTCACTCGTCTCAACTTGCGAACAGTACTCTGATATCTTTCATTTAGAGGGAGATCCATTAACTTGCACAGATGCTGTTTTTCACGAGGTAAATACTCCAGGTACTACCCAACCAATCAATGAAAGGCCGTACCGTCTACCTCATCGACACAAAGATGAGATAAACAGACAAATGAAGCAACTCGAAGAGGATAATATTATAGCACCTAGCCGAAGTCCATGGAATGCACCTTTACTGGTGGTTCCGAAAAAAGCAGACAAAGATGGTGTCGTAAAATACAGAGTATGTGTAGACTTCCGGAAACTTAACCAAATATCAGTCGGAGATGCTTATCCACTGCCAAATATAATAGACATTTTAGACCAGCTTGGTAAGTCTAAGTACTATACCACGTTGGACCTGGCCCAAGGATACCATCAAGTTAGAATGCACCCGGAACATACTGAAAAGACAGCGTTCTCTACAGACAAGGGACACTTCGAATTCCTTAGAGTTCCCTTTGGGTTGAAAGGTGCGCCTGCAACTTTTCAGCGTCTAATGAATACAGTCCTGGCCGGACTAACAGGATTAAAAGCATTCGTCTATTTGGACGACATTATCATCTACGCACTCAGTATAGCAGACCATTCCGAAAAATTAAAAGCAGTATTCGAACGTTTGAGAACATTCAATCTAAAGCTTCAACCATCAAAATGCACCTTTATGCGCAAAGAAGTTAACTACCTAGGTCATGTTATAACTGACCAAGGGGTGAAACCAAATCCACAGAAAATTAAATGCGTAATAGAATTTCCAATCCCGACCGACGAAAAGAAAGTTAAATCTTTCCTCGGTTTATCGGGATACTACAGACGATTTGTACCAGGATATGGACGAATAGCAAAGCCACTAACTACTTTGTTGAAGAAAGACGTCATTTTTAAGTGGACAGATCTCTGCCAAGAAGCGTTTGATACGTTGAAGAAAATTTTAACAACAGAACCTTTATTGCAATATCCGGATTTCACTAGGCCCTTCAATTTAACATGCGATGCTAGCAATTATGCCATTGGCTGCGTTCTCTCGCAAGGCCCAATTGGCGCAGACCCTCCAATAGCGTATGCATCACGGACTCTGAACCGAGCCGAATCAAACTACAACACGACCGAAAAGGAGCTATGTGCGATAGTATGGGGAGTGAAACAATTCCGTCCTTACTTGTTCGGTCAGAAATTTAATATAGTAACAGACCATCAAGCTTTGAATTGGTTATTTAATATCAAAGATCCCGGATCCAGATTGACTCGTTGGAGGCTGAAGCTTGCTGAATATGAGTACGAGATCCATTTCAAACCCGGAGCCAGTAATACCAATGCGGATGCATTGAGCCGAATTAATAGAGTTGTGACCAGATCATCCAAATCTCCAAACTCTACGGAATCGCCAGACAATACAGAACCTCCAACTTCTACAGAACATTCAA
Source organism: Schizaphis graminum (assembly GCA_020882235.1). Classification (NCBI taxonomy): domain Eukaryota; kingdom Metazoa; phylum Arthropoda; class Insecta; order Hemiptera; family Aphididae; genus Schizaphis; species Schizaphis graminum. Next base: position 85,430,576 of record CM037033.1, on the reverse strand, counting down.
GCTCCACAGAACATTTAAGCAGCTATCAGAAATTCAAGTCATCCAATCGAACTGCCCGTGAGCCAATGATAATAACCACCACGGCATCCAGACCCTTCGAAAAGATATACATGGACATTGTAGGACCACTTACGAAATCCTACAATGGAAATGTGTTCATTCTTACACTACAAGATGACCTTTCGAAGTTCGCGTGGGCAGCTCCGATGCCAAACCATGAAGCTAATACGGTTGCAAAATTTTTTGTGACTCAATTCGTGTGTCTACATGGACTTCCTCAGAGCCTCGTAACAGACTGTGGCACCGAATTTCTAAGTAAGGTATTTAAGGAAGTGTGTCAATTGCTGAAAATTAAACAAACATCCACCAGTCCGTACCATCCACAAAGTAATGGATCGTTGGAACGAAGTCACCGGACACTAGCAGAATATCTACGCAGTTTCGTCAATAAAGACCCACAGAACTGGGACACACATGTCCCATTCGCGATGTTCTGCCATAACTCCACGACACACACTTCCACGAAGTACCAACCATACCAATTAGTATATGGGTATCCAATAACAGTACCAAATTCATTTATGAAAAACACAGAACCTCAATACAATTATGACGATTATTATTTTGAATTAAAGAGGAACATGCAAGAAGCTCAGGCTCAAGCAAAAACTCATCTCTACGATTCCAAACAGAAATCGAAAGATCGTTACGATCAGAAAATCTCACCTCTAACAATAAATATAGGTGACAAGGTACTCATCCAAGAGAAAGCTAGTAAAGGTAAGCTAGCTCCGAAATGGATAGGACCCTATACGGTAATAGAAACTAACCCAGAATCTCCAAATATAACGATATTGAAGAAAAGCAGACCAGTCATTCTGCACAGAAACTTATTAAAAAAATTCTACGAAGAAAATTAAATTTTCTTGTTAAAATATTTTCAGGATCATTGCAATTACCACAGTTGGATATGCAAAACTACAGAGGAAAATTGAATCGGACCATCAAAACAGACAATCAACTCCAGAGTACGCGATAACTCCAATCACAGAACATCAAGGACTTTACTACGAGTCCCATGGCCAAGTTGGTCTATCACATATTACTTGGGATTTAGTAATTTACGTAAATCTAAACGAACAATTAGCAGAATACAATATATTAAAGTCCCACTATCAGAAAACAGCACAGTACTGTACAAATCAATCAGAAGACGAAGAATTCTCGAGGATATGTAAACCTTTTCTGCAACAATTTACACGAGCAACACTACCATATCTATATGAAATAGAATCGAACTATCGAAGTCTGATGATAGCCATTGACTATGATCAACAGACAACAAAGAAGAGTAGACGTGGATTGGGAAGTGCTGTTAACCGAATAACAAACGTAATTTACGGAATGTGCTCAAGAATTAACACTGACTTTATTGTAGACAATATAATAAAGTTAGGTAAAAACAAATTAAAGAATTTAAACCTTATACAAGATCGAACAAGAATCTCGGAAGTGGAGAGAGCAGAAACTGATCAAACACTGAAAAGTCTAAAAATACATCAGCAACAAATTGAGAAAAACCTGCAACACCTACAACAACAAATCGAGAACAACACACAGAACATTGATACAATATCATTCAAAACAAAATTACTGGAACAAGCATTTTTGTTTGAGATAATATTAAATAGATTCGCCTATGACACGCAAAATCTCATGGCAATAGTAAACGCAGCTCTCAATGGGAAGGTATATACGAGCGCACTCACATCACAGACACTTATGAGCGAGTTACGAGAAATAAAGATGAATCTACCAACGGGAAGTACCCTACCAATGGAAATAAACACAGAATCTTTAACAGAATTTCTCAGAATCTCGGAAATGACAATTTTTACACAAAAGAATTATTTAGTTTTTGTAATAGAAATACCTCTACTATCTAATGAAAAATATACCGTATACCACCCAATACCATTACCAATTCCACATAAAGATAAGACAATAGTATTAATAGATACTGAAGTGGAATATCTAGCACTCAGCAGTGATAACGAAAAATTTTTCACACTAAGTACAGAGCAATGGGAAAAATGCAAAAGTTTAGGGTTAGGCAGACTTTGTAAACAAGAATCACTAATTCATCACCGTTTAGGATCGGAATTATGTGAAGTATCCTTACTAATGGACCCCCAACATTTCCCAAAGACTTGCAACTTAAAATTCATGAGTCTGAATACAAACATTTGGCACAAGTTGACGAAAACCAATGCATGGTTATATTATACTCAGCATAGTACACCAGGTACTATTACATGTTCGGATTCACTGGAAAAATTCCAAATAGAAGTCACAAATGTGGGTAGAATAACAATTTCTAAATCTTGTAAAATAAACATCGATAACTCCATGTTTATAGCAGAGAGTAAATCCAATAGAAATGTTAAATCAGATATTATATCAATCAATGTTAGAAACATAACTCAATCAGAAATCACAGAAAATCTTAAAGGAATAGTTCCTCAGAACCTTACAAGCACGAAGTGCATTAAAAATTTAAATATTCTTGCCAGCAAAGCAGTAGAATTAAGTAAACTTATACATGTACTACCAAATTCAATGTTCATCCTAAAAATAGAATTTTATGTTATATTCATTTATGTAATCTTTTTTGTTTTTGGAATAACAATAATAATATGTATTAGTAAGCTAAGGAAACATTCCATAAAAATGTACAACCCTGAGATACCAGAGCAACACTCGAATGGTACTCAGGAAAACACTAGAGTATAATATTTATTTTTTTTTTTTTCTCTCATTTTATTTCTCATTGTCATAAATTACATTTTATTATAAATATTGTACTTCAATTATGCTGAACTAATCTCCAACATCCCAATTTACAGACTCTTTTAAATTAGATGAAACACGGTGATCATATGACCCCCGTGTCTCATTTAGTGTGGGGGGTGTTGTGAACCCCTGAATTATATTATATTATATTATATTATATTATATTATATTATGTTCACATATTAACAGAATAAGAATAGTGTGTTGGTCGACGGCTCGTCGACAGGAATCCGCTGACTAGACGATTCGGCGTCCGGCGTAGCCGCAGGCCGACACACAGGGAGGAGGTTAGTCAGTCGCATTAGAACAGAGCATTATACCTAACGTATGTTTGACCAGAACATTTTATATTTATGTACATTTAGTGAAGTTAACAACCAGTAATAAAATCTAAATTATTAATAACTAATCGTACGTTTAAATTTATTTGTGTTGGAACCACGGTTCCATAACAACAGTTATGAATGTATTGATTTTACAATGATGTGTGTTTTTTATATTTTTTTTTTTTTATGTATGACGACAACATTTGGAGCAGTAATATTGCTTCTATTTTCTCAAACAGTATCGTTTATGAAGCAAAAGTGAATCTAGTTGGTACTTTGGGGGGTCAAAAGTTAAAAAATTTCAATATTTTTCAAATGCGTCGGAAAAAACCCTAAAAAAGTAACGGAAAAACGGGTTTTTTTTACGCAAAATCGATTTTCGACAAATTCGATTTTTTTATTTTGCTATAGGTAACTCAAAAACTAATTGATGTAAATACTTGAAATTTTCAACAAATGTTTTGACTTTTTTTGAGCTATTTATAGACAATTTAAATTTTAAATTTTTTTTTTAAATAACGATAAAAATTTTTGGCTGGCCAGAAAATCTTGAAAATTTAATACAAGGCTTCTTATAAGTTGTTCTTAAAGTGAAAATTGTGACTAACGAATTTAGATTTTTTTTTTATAAGTGCTTAAAGTTCGAATTTATACGAAATATGTCAAAATTGCGAAAATTTGCAAGTAATTTTGTGGTTGAAAAATCGTAAACATTTTTTTCTTTTACAATTAACTTTTGAAAATTTGGTACAAGGATCTCCATAAATTTGTCTTTAAATATCTGTAAATAAAACTCTACCGGACTAAGACAAAAAATTTTTAGGAGTGTTTGAAATTTAAATTTTTACAAAACCGCATTAAATAACGGTTTAGCCTCAAACGATTTTTGATATTTATTTTTATCCAAAAAGTATAAGTTGTAGAAACTTGAAAATTTCATCAGTTGTTTATAGGGTTTTAAACTTGAAATATTTCAATGAAATATTGAAAAATATTTTTTCTTCTTTTAAACATGATCGGTTATAGTTGATAAGAAATAATATATTGATTAAACACAGAAAATATTCATGATAAATATACAAAAATATGCACTATAAATTTTTGATATTTTTTAATTTATCACTTGTATTATTAATTGGATCCTTATTGGTTATTTTTATTATTATTTATTATACATATTTTCTTTGTTTTACACAATAAACCAACTTTTGAAAATTTTCATTTGCAAGTTGACGTTGAGATTATAAACTTTAAGTTATAATAATTTATATTTTATTTTTCATTGCAATGAAATATTTCATGAAATTTTAAAACCCTAGTTGTTTATAATAGCTTTTCTTTATATAATTTTATTTTCAAATATTCACTAATTTTTATTCAATTTATAGGAATTTGAAATAATCAATTTTTTTAGATTCTGAACGGAGTGATGAATGTATTGTGATTTTACAATGATTTGTGTTTTTTTTTTTTTGTGTCTGTGTACAGCATAACTAGTCGAAATAATGCTTCAATTTAAAACTTTGGGGGTAGTTTCCGATGGCAGAGTGAATATCATTGGTGCATTATACAGGTCAAAAGTAAACATTTTCCAAAAATGTTCAAATAAATAAAAAAAAAAAGTGACAGAAAAACGGGAATCTTTACGCAAAACCAGTTTTCGACAAAATCGAATTTTTTATATGGTTGTAATTCAAAAACTAATCACTGTAAATACTTGAAATTTTCACCAAATGTTTATGTTAGTGTTATCTATATACAGTTAAATTTGAAAAAAAAAACATTTTGCCTTTTTTTTGAGTTATTTATAGACCACTGAAATTTACGATTTTTATGAGAATTTATTTTTGAAGTGTCGATAAAAAAAGTGTGGATTACCAAAAAAACTTGAAAATTTAATACAAGGTTCCTTTTGAGTTGTTCCTATTGTAGTTAAAAAAAAATTAAAAATCGTTAGTAACAATTTTATTTTATAAGCGTTTATAGTTAAACATTTTACAAAATATGTCAAAAATCGTGATAATTTGCAAATAATTTTGAAGTTTAAAAATCATAAAATTGTTTGTGTTTATATCTAAGTATAAAAAATTCAACACTAAGTTTTCCATAAGTTTTTCTACAAGTAGCTATAGAGAAAACTCGAAGCAGCATTATAGGAAAAATTTTAAGTGTGTTAGAATTTTAAATTTTTACCAAATAGCGTAACGACAACGATTTACCCTCAAACGATTTTAAAATATATTTGTTGTTTTTAAAATAGTATAAGTCGTAACACTTGAAAATTATTTAAATTGACATTTTCTTCACATGATTTGATTTTCAAAATATTTTGACTTTTTTTGAGCTATTTATAGACAACTGAAATTTTCAAATTTCCTAGGAATTTTTTTTTGTAGTGTCGATAAAATTTTTTTGGAGGAGTCAAAATATTTGAAAAATTAATACAAAGTTCCTCATAAAATATTCTTATGGCGATAAAAAAATTATAAGAAACACAGGCACAATTTTTTTTTTATTAGCATTTGAAATTCAAATATTGACAAAAATTCGTTAAAATCATGATTATTTTTAACTATTTTGTAGTTAAAAATTTATAAATATTTTACTATCAAAAGCTAAGAATTGATAATTTAATACTATGCTGTCCATAAGTTAAGCTCAGAATCGTAAACACAAGAAATTTTCACTAAATGTTTATACTAGCTTTTTCTATACATTAAAATTTTTTCAAAATATTTTGATTTGTTATAATATTAAAAATCCAGTCACTTTTTTTATAAGCATTTCAATTTAAAATATTAACAAAATACGAAAAAATGAAAAAAATTTGCAAATTATTTTGAGCTATAAATTCTTAAAAAATGTAATACAAGATTTCTCATAAGTTTGTCGACCTTTATCAAGAAAAAAAATGTTTAAATTGTATGTATTTTTAATATTTTCATATTATTACAACATTGGATATTTATTATTTACTTGCCATTTCATAATAGCAATTAAGCATATCCGTTTTTTCTTGATTTGAATAAGACATAATGTATTTATGTCAGTTGAAGGCACTTGACTGTTTATTTATACAGAAAACAAATTAAAAATTAATAGTTCAATATTTTTGTCTGACAAAAATTTTAAGATATATGATTTATATTAATACCATGAATTGATACTATTTGAAATTCCCTTTAAGGTAAGTATAGAAAAAAAAATTAATTTCACAATAATTTATTGAATAAATTAAAATTATACATACATGTACATTGTACACATAATATAAATATTAATATAATAAGTATAAGTATAATATAAATCAATTTTCATTAAAATTATAAAAAAAAAATTGATTAAATGATAAAAATACAAGTTACCTTATATTGTTTAGCAATTAGCATATTTTGCATTATACAGTTAATTTTAGAAAAAGACATATTTATAAATTTAATTATTAGGCAATTCACGACGAGTCAAGTATACATAAAATCGTTATTTTTTAAACATCATAATTTAAGTCATTAGGGCCCGATTTTTAACATAATGTAGGTTTTTACACTTAAAATAATTTTGATTAAATATTGATCAACATTTCCTAATTTCTAAATTCTATTTCTATAGTTAGTATTATCTTAATGCATATCTAAATAAAATATAACATTGTAATGGTAATTATAATACCTATTGGGTGTTCAATACAAGTCTAATATGTTAAAATATTATAAAATTAAGTAAAATAATTTTAACTTAGCTCAGTTATACATATATAAATTTATAATTCTCTTTATTAATGACATTTCAATTTTTTCATAGTAAATAAATCTTTAAATACTTTATATATTTTTTTAAATATTTATACACATTAATATAATATTCACAAACAATATATATTATATTGTTAATGCATAAATATGTTCATATTCTTAAATTAATTTTTTACATTAAAAACCGGGCCCTAGTAACAATAAATCCCTAATTAATTTTATTTTATATTATTAGTAACCACTATAAAATGTCAATATCATTTTAAAGTCCAGGATTATGAAAAATCTATTCCAAATTTGATGACACAGATTAATCAAAATTTTCGTAAAGCAGTTATGCAAAATATGAGTAATGATAAACATGTGTTCAAGAAATTCAGAACAAATTCTCCATTAACCCCAGACCTAAAACAATAGTAACATTTAAAAGTGGCACTAATAATATATCAACTTAGATATGTAAATTTAATAGTAATAATTAATAACTTAATAATTAGCAATAAATAGGCAACAACATTAACCATTTACAAAAAAAACAATGTTTATTTTGTATATTACTAACTACTATGTAATACCTAAATATAATTTTAAAAATATATTTAATTTAATATTTAAATTGTCAATTGAGTAATGAGTATACACATATATAAACAAGTAGGTACTTAGTGATAATCATAATATACATATGTGATAGGTTTTTTTTTTTTTAAAACATTAATAATTTAATTTACTCAATTTATACATATTATAATTATTTTTATTTTTATTAAACATAAGTTTTAATGATTAATGTTGCTGCCCCATATTTAATTTAACTACATAATATGAAGTATTAAAATTTAGTATACTAGCATTTACAATACTTTTTTATAATTTACAATTTTCTTTACATATTATTTATTGATAGGTTACAGTTTTCCTCAGGATGTAGTTGGGCAGACTTGATTATTTTACGCTTCTTTGAAATTAACTAGATTATCTACAAAAAAGATAATAAAAACCTAATAACTTCCTCGTAAAATTGAATAATGTTACAAAAAAAAAATTTATACATACCTATGATCGATGTTGTTATATGTTGGAATATTAAAATCCAATATAGTATTTTTAACAGTTGTATAGTATTATTTTAGTTTTCACATTGTTCTCAATTTTTCTAAGTACAATTGTAGTATAATATGTATATTCTTCAAGTCATATGTCCAAGAATATTCTTATTAGTACATGCTTGTAATTATCTTAGAATTTTTGTATGCAACAAACATTCTGGATTAATTGAAGCCAATAGTTGTACAGTTACAATGCAACTTGATTTTAAAACAAGCTATGTATTATCAACTTATAAATAATACATAATAGAGTCTATTGATATACATTTGAACAAAAATTGTATAGAACTGATAAAACTGAAATTAAAATTTTTTAAATACATTATTATTATTTACTATAATTTTTAAAGCTTTTTACAAAGTTATTAAAACTTACCAAATTATTCCAAGTTCCTGATAGGTCGTCAAGTAGTATAATATTCACATGTGTAATAGCAATTTAAATGAAACTTAGGTTTAAATAAATAGTTAAACAAAATACGTCATAAAAAAACTACTTATGATTACCCATCATATTTAATATTATTTTTACTTATTTAACAACATTATATTAGAGAATAAATGTTTCAATATTTAATTATATTATGAATATTGGCGTATGACGTGTTTACTCTTTACGTTAGCAATGAAAGTAATAAAATAATAAAATTGAATTTTCAATCACAGAAATGACGATTTAAATTAAACTTATTAAACTAAATGTCACATGAATTTTATATTTTTTTGTTTATAAGTTAAAAAACATTATTTGGCATATTATTAACATAGGCCATAGCAGTATAGCACTGAAAACTGAAAAGTAAACAATTGTATTATCTATTTTTATTGGGAATACCCAACGGTTTGGTTCGATGAGAGTTTATCTGTGATTAAAGTATTATCATTTGTCATGTGTAGTGGTCACGATTAAAGATAACTTTAATCGTGGTAGTGGTTTAGGAAGTATTTTCATATTATGATATTGTTATCATAATAAAAATTTAAAATGATAAGATCTGTTTCATTTGATTTATTATTAATCATAATTTTTGATATTACGGATACAGTGCCATAGTCCACGATAGTCCATAGTTCGTATAGTTCGTATAGGTAGTAGGAGGTACAAATTAAACTACAACGATATTAGTACCTTTGGTCGAACGATAACATTTTATAATTTGAACTACTGGTCTTTATAATTATAATCTAATAATTGTGTTCTAATCAATGTCTCACAGCCGTAATAACCTTTGGGACTAACACCTAAAAACCTCAAACCGCCCAACTTTGAGCAGCTATAACTCGCGAACGGTTATATGGAAAATAGTAATTTAAACGTTAGAATTCATAAAAAAAATATCCCTACTATTTTATAACATTTTAAGTATAGGTTGCCATTTGAAAATCAAAAGTTGATAGTGATTTCACTATTAAATATTAAAGTGAAAAAAATAAAAATTTTACATAGTTTTAGAAAAGCATAAAACTAAAAATTTTGAAAAAAAAAAAAATTGAAAAAAGTTAATACTTTTTGAAATAATGAGTGTTGTTTGATAAAAGAATCACCCTGTATATATATATATATATGTTTTTTTTTTTTTTTTTTTTTTTTTTATCTGCCGTAACCTACGGCTGCGGTACGCCTCGGGCTACCACACATAATATTAATCATAATAGTAATAATAATAAATAATATAATCATATAATATCGTATGATATTTAAACATAAACACTAGACATGCAAATAATATAAAATAATAACCTAATGAATACCGGCCAAGGTGTGTTAAATATTATATTTATATTTTATCTGTTTACTCACACGTACTCCGACCCATTACTTTGGCTGATATTCATTACGAGATTATTTACAACCTTTGACCTCGCGTCGGGTATTGCACAGCGACGACGCGGCGGCGGGAGAGTACCGATATAGTGCGGCGGTGTTATCGTCATGACACTGAGCAGAGGAGGGAGCACCATATCTTGGCCCGCACTGTATAGGGGTATAATTTCGAACGTTACACAGGTTGGTTGGTTGTTGACCAACAGCTTGACCCTGCATCTGGTCCACACCACGGTGACTGTTACGACACATCGTAATCATATTATCGTCAGCGTCGCCGTGATCAAAGGTCCACGAATGAACCCCGCTAAATCCGCGTGCCCGTGCGTTAATCGGTATTTTCTGCTTGCCTCTCCGTGCGTGCGGCATTATCATTATTATTCATATACATTATTTCTTCCTATTCTCTTTGTTTTTAAATTAATTGTTATGTACAATTGATATCGTTGTTAATGATATCAATTTTTCTTTATTGTTTTGCCGTATCATTTTTGTATTATTATTGTCGTATTCTATTCGCTCGTTCGTCTCGCTATTTATATAATAATATACACGAGACGTTCCTGGTCATCTGTATCACTTGGTTTTTGTATTCAATAAAATCTTGTTCGTGCCATTGCGGCAACTTTAAGTCATCTGCTGTTCTCTGTTGTTAAATCCTCGTCCGTCGTTGACATTGCGTCAGCGTCCGACTCCAACGTTCTGCCACATTTCGTGCCTGTCATTTGGACAACCGCAGTCGATTGAGTGAGTACACTACCACATTATTACGTCATTCTGACCAGCCTTCGTGGGGAATCCATCTCCTTGCCCGAGTTCGGGACTGGTGCCAGCGTCAAGCGCGTAAGTCCGCCAGCATCCCAGTGCGTTGTGTGAGTGGCCGCTCCAGGTCGTCGGATTGCAATGCTCACCGGACCGGACCTTCACCTGCCGTAGATTTAAGTAATTTTAAGTTCAGCCTAAATTGTAATTGCGCCCTGTGGTCATTGCACCAGACCGATCATACCACAGGGACCCCGGCCCCATACTTAAACTGTACCATTCCTGATTCCATTGTACCATTTCCTTCCATGCGTTTCTCGTGTTTCCCCTGCCGCTACGTCGCGGGTTCGTCACGAGCATGTTAAATTGCCTATGCACCAGAACTATAGGCGCACATTAAGTGGTCTAGGTACTAGGCACCAAGAGGCACATTAGGTTGCATATATCGAAAATCTAGGGGCACTCCAAGGTTTTCATCGTCGACCACAGTCGACTGGTCCTTCACCAAACACCCTCCATACTCCCAGACAGTGACCGCTTTCTTCTCCACCAGAGTGATGGCGTGAGCGACAAGTGGAAGCTCGCGACGAACTCCCCTCTTCCACCAGAGTTCTTGCGGATGGTCACGTTCTCGGAGGTGACTCCGGTGACTCCCGCCTGCTTGACGCTGGCAACGTCGTCCTCTGCCTCTGCACATTCCGGAACCCCCAGCAGCAGAACGGGCGTGCGGGGCTCAAGGTAACCTGACCCTAGCTGCTTCGCCCACCACCTCCCGGATCTTCCGGGCGAGCAGCGTGGCTTTTTCGTTCCCCTCGACCTCGAGGAGAATTCCACCCACCCTGGTCTTTATGGTCGTCAGGACCTTGACGCCAAGGGACCGAAGGTTGATCGAGCCCGATACCTTTTTTATCACTGAGGCTAGGGAGCCTCCTTCAGCCGAGCGGTCGAGGGGGAACCTAACCTAACCTAACCTTTTTTTTTACATTTTGGAATCGGTGACTGGCACTGACGTTAGTCATTTCACCCCCAGGTCCCATCGTTTATTAATAATAAACATACAACATTTACTGGTTTGCACAGGGACTAACCCCTATGCTAAACCGCACAAGTTAATTTACAATTTATGAGTGGCTCTATCCCCTCAAGTTTTGCCTTCGGCATACATCAAAAATAATATACATTATTTATACGTTTTGGCGTCTTCTTCTAAGTTCGCGAGCCGACTATCGTCCGCCGCTCTCGACTTCTCATGATGTTTTGCCTTTTCACTTCAGGTCCCTGGTGCCGTCTCTATGGTGCAGCTGCGACAATTGCTTGCCTTCTTCTTTCTTCCTCGGTCTTTTTTTGTAACACTTCACATACGAACCCGTTGATGGTATCCCACGTCTGATTGTCCTTCAACATGTGGTCTATCATGTTCTCGGGTCGTAATCATCCTCCAATATCTGTCTCCACGCGGAATCTTCGAGTCTCCCAGGCGTCACATTCGAAGATCGTATATGACGCGTCATCGTCGTTGTGCCCGCAGTACCAGCATTCTGGGGTTCTCAGCTTTCCAATTTTGTGCAGGTAGTGGCTGAAGCATCCATGGTTAGTCAGTGCTTGGGTCAATCAATAGTCTGTGTGCCCGTGCCTCCTATTCCTCTTAACCTCCTAACCTCCATCGCAAGATATCCCTGATGATCTTATGCGTCCATCTGCCTTTCGCCTCGTCGCTGTCCCAACGGCCCTGCCATGTCCTGTTCAGCATGCTTTCTGCTTCTTCTCTAACCTCGCCGGTTTCTGGACTCAGTTGATTGTCGTATATCGCTTTTTGTTTTAAAGCCTGGAGGTCGATGGGGGGGGGGGGAATTCCCGTTATTACCAGGACTGCATCTGTGGATGTAGTGGGGTAAGGTGACGCGACCCTAATTGCGATGCGTCTTTGGACCTTGGCGAGTTCTGACAGTCCTTTTTTGCTCATTTTAGTGGCCCACACTGGAGCACCGTAAAGGAGCATTGAGTGCACCACGTTTGACATGAGAATTCGTTTAGCTTGCTTGGCAGCACTGATGTTGGGCAAAATTTTAGACAGGTTCTGAACGGCTCTGCTAGCTTTTTCACACGTCGTTCTCGCGTGAGCTGTGAAGCTGAGTTCTTGGTCCAACCTGATTCCTAGGTACTTTAATTCTTTTCCTGTCTATCTCTATTTCCAGCTTGTTGTGACTTCTTGTCTTTGTGATGACTAGCATTTCTGTCTTGTGAAGAGCAATGTTGAGGCCGATGTTTTGCATACAGTCCCTGGTCGACTCCGCCGCTGTCTGTAGTGTGTTTTTCAGCCCGATGGTGTCTGTGGCCTGTACTATAATGGCTACGTCATCTGCGAATGCCAAGTATCTAGCACCCACAGTAAGCCTCACTCTCAGCAGGTCGTCATACAGTATGTTCCACAGGGTGTAGCCTAGGACTGACCCCTGTGGAACTCTGCTTGACAGCTGCATAGGGACTTTTGTGCACTCTTGTCTTGAGTGTACAAGGTCCTGTCCCAGAGATAGTTGTCGACCAGCTGACACAGGTAGGTGGGCTGTTTCTTGGCCTCCATGGCTTCTAAGATCTTATCCCAGGGTGCAGAATTGAATGCGTTCTGTACGTCTAATGACAGCATACCGGTTTAACCTAACCTTGGGCCACTGGCCTCTGCGGCCTTGCACACTACTGCTAGTGCGTCAGTAGTGCTACGCTTGCTACGGAAGCTGAACTGGTTCTCTGATAAGCCGCACGGGGTGCCGGTATCCATGAAATCCCTGACGCGTTTGTCTATCATTTTCTCAAACAATTTACCAGTGCAGTCGATCAGACACAGTGGTCTATACGCAGCGGGTTCGAGTGGAGGCTTCTCACCCTTTTTGATGAGCACCAACCGCGCTCTCTTCCATACTGTCGGAAATCTTCCTTCCTCTAGGCATTTGTTGTAGATCTCGAGCAGTATTTCTGGCTGGCGTTTTGCTATTATCTTCAGTGCCTCGTTATTTATACCGTCCATTTCCGGTGCTATCTTCTTTCGCAACGAGTAGGCCACTCTGGCAAGCTTCTCACTAGAGATTTTGGGTGGGTCCTCTCGTTGCCAAGGTCTTGGGTTGCGGAGTGAGTGCACAGGGAATAGTCCTTTGACAATGTTGTGGACGACTCCTTGGTTCTGAAGCTCTTTCGGTGGACGGGTTTTGATAAGCTTTGCCATAACCAGTTTGTATGGTTTCCCCCAGGGGTCCTGCTCAATCTGATCACATACGTGTTTCCAGCATAGCTCTTTGGCGTTTTTGATTGCTTTTGTAAGCTCCAGCTTGACCTTCTTCATCCCGTCGAGTTCTGCTGTGCACTCATCAGGTCCTAGTCTCCTTTTCTTCCTTTGGAAAATTCTGCGAGTTTGGTTAGCCGACTTTCTCAGATTGCCGAGTGATGGTGTCCACCAGTTAACCGATTTCCTTTTCCCGATTCTACGTCGATTTCTACCCCACATGTTTCTCTGAGCTTTTCGGCGAGTGTGGTAGCACATTCTTCCGCGTTTAACTGACCCGTGTTGATCAAGTTCCCCTTTTCCAGGACTTCAACTAGTTCATTGAGATTGATTCTGTGTTTTTTCGTTCTCGCTTGGGGACATACGGTGTCCTGGTTGCGTGTTTGTGTATCGACATGTAGTTGTGATCGCTAAGCGATGTAGCATCGGATACCCTCCAGTTCGTCCTGAGAGTGCTCAGGCCGTGCGACGCTAAGGTTAGGTCTACTATTGATTCTGAGTTCCCTCGCTGGAATGTCGGAGCGTTTCCTCTGATGCATATAATCATCCCAAGGGAGGAGATCATGTCTATTAGTGCTTCTCCGCGGGCGTTGTTGTGTCTTGCTCCCCATGTCGTATGCCACGCATTAAAAACTCCAGCTATCAGGGTCTCTGTGGTTTTCCGTCTGACATCAATTTCTAGGCGGCTCAGAAATTGTTTGAATTCTTGGAGCTAGGTGTTTGGAGACCAGTAGCATGAGTAGAGCGTCATTCCATCCACTTCGATCCACCTAAAGCCTTTTTTGCTTTGGCCGGTGTCCATTATCGTGTTACTAGGGTTGCAGACTATTGCTGCCTTTCCGGTGCTGTGAGGGTACCAGTGTTGGTTGTCTAGGTTATTGTACTCCGATACAAAAATGTAGTCAATTGCTTCTCCTGCTGCATATTGACACATAAGGTCTTGCGCGGCTTTGGCACAGTGCAAGTTGATCTGGAGGAACTGATTCATTTGGTTTACTTTGCTGAGTCCTCGTATGCCCACCTGTAGACATGGTATATGAAGCTGCCTAACGCATGGTCGTTAGATGCTTTGGCTCTGGATAAAAAGCATCTTGCTTCCCGGGTGCATTCCCGCGCTTTGTGGCCGTCAGTTCCACATTTCCAACAGAGATTGCTCAGGGTAACCTAACCTTTTTTTTTTTTTTTTTGGAACCGCCACATGGAGGCTGAACTGTTTGCACATTACTTAGCCTCCATGTAAAATCGTTTATTGAATGAATAAATTATACATACAATTTTTTCGCTTAAATCAAAATAAAACTAATACAACCGTATGACGGTGTACCCTCCACGCCTCACGCCCGACGGAAGCCTACCTTCCTTAGGCGAAAGATAGTATACAGGGTGTTCCAAATTTCATGTGACAGCAGATATCAGCATGATATACATAAAATTAGGAAAAAATTACCTATGTGAAAACCTTTTTGAATGATATAATTTAAATTAATTTGATATTAAATATTTTTTTTACTAATTAGGATGGGGAGGTTCGAGGGGTAACTTTAAAAATTCAAATGGGAACCTATATTTTTGAAATATGATTTGTGCACAGCTTAATTTTAAATGAATTTTGACGGGTCATTAACAAAAATGTCTTAATAATTGAAGGAGTTATTGACATCTGAATATTGGTGTTAATTTATAAAATTCTACAGTGAATAATTAATACTAAAAGTGCTTCTGTTGTACGACCTTAATTATCTGGGTATGTAATTATCAATTTATTACAGTAAACAGTAGCAATACAAAACGTATATTAGTATTATCGCTTGATATTATTAGTTTATTACCAATTACAGATTATTTTTATTTATGGTGTGCTAATTGCATTTCTTAATCTGACAATCGATGACTTTAATTAAATTTAAAAAAAAAAAAATAATGTATTAATATTTAGGTATAACCTACAAGAGTCTGAGACCGTGATAATAGCGTTTTGTATTATTTAATTATTTTATCAATGATAATAGTGATATAAGCATGAACATTAGAGAATTTCTTTAATGTTCATGGATATAAGATTAAAGATATGACGATTTATAACTTTAAGATTATTTAATTTTTTATAAAATTTTCTACGTCAACCTTTTTGAATCATATAATCTAAAATAATTTGATATTAATTATTTTTTTTTATTAATTAAAAAGGGAAAATTTTAGGGGTAAATTTTAAAATTCAAATGGGAACAAAAATTTTTGAAATGTGATTCATATACGATTTATTTTTTAATGAGTTTTGACGTATCATCCATAATTATGCATAAATAAATAAAGAAGTTAATATAGTTATTAACATTTGAATTTTGTATTTTAATTTATAAAATGCCATCAATGAATAATAATAATAGACATTTGTGCTTCTGTTATACGCCGATGCATTCTTAATTTCTTATGCAACCTTAATAATCTTTACGCTATCTAACTATCAATTTATTATAGTCATAAAACGTATGTTTGATATCTTAATTTAAGCTTAATATATTACATAGGTAAAATCGCATCATTGTATTGAAAATAAAAAAAAACAACACATTATAACAATATGTATACCTACATAATATTACAATACGTAATATATTGTATATTGTTCTATTTATAATCATAAAATAATATTTATTATTTATAATATAAAATTATAAACAAATATCATACAGTAAATAAATAGGCTATAGCTATTTAATACCAAATAATTTGGTTTAAACAATTATTGTTGTATAAATTATATTATACAGCATAAAATTATTTAAAATTTATACAAATAGGCACCTGTATTTTTCGACTAATTTAGGAACCTAAATACATTTTTTAATTTAAATCATAGGTAATAACTAGGGCCCGGAAGTTCATGCATTTGCATGTTTTTACTGAGTGCATCAAAACGTTGCTGGATGAGATAAAAGTTTGAATCACAATCTAACGAGTTCAAAAATGAAATTTTAATGTACATATTTTCGCATAGGTATTTTGAGGTTTTTTAAAAATACGAGTATAAGCAAACTTTAAATAAAATTGCATTTTACTGCATTTTAGTGTTATAATTATTATTATTTTTTTTTTTTTATTAATACTTCATGATAATGTCGGACTTTGAGTACCTATATTTCAAAATGTATTTGTTGAAAAATATGTCCTTTCAACGTTGCCAATATGAAATAAAAACCTGATTAAAATTATTAGCGTCATTGCTTGGTCGGGCTGATACCTAATTGTCATTCATTTGTATTTAAAAACCCTAAAAAAATATTCAAAATCCATAGTTGGATTAGTAGTTCTAAACACTACAAAATGACAACATTGATTTCGAAAACTTGTATGATTAAATTTCGCGTTCAACATATAGCTAAATGATGCATACAAATCAAACAGTTTTTGAAAAAACATCATCCTTTCACAACATAAAGATACGATTTATCAAATATTAAATAATAATAATAACTAGGACTTGGATATTTTTACAATGATTAAAAGTTATTAAAGACTTAAGGTTATAGCTAGACTTGGGAATTTAAAAGTTATAAAAACAGACAAATACAAATAAAAATATGAGCAAATACAAACATACACTAGAACAAGGCAATTTTGACTGAATTTATTTGAAAATGTGTCTATTATTTGTATTATCAATTTTTCCTTTTTTTGAATAATTGTACCTACCTATTGATCCAATATCAATATCATTGAATAAAATAACTGATAGGTTAATATGAAGTATAATATTCATCTGTGGCATGGAGAACAAAGCCAATGACATAAAATTCACACAATATTTACATAACATTGGTAAAATACATTACATAATAAGTACCAATAAGAACTTTAATTTTTAAACTAAATTTACATGACATTTTTTCCTCTAATAAGTATACTGTTTAACGTACGTATTTGCTAATTTTATTAGTTGCATACCATATTTATACGTATAAAAATGTATTATGTATAGTTTTATATAAAAATAAATATTATAATGTGAGTTTTTAATTTAATTAACAAATCACTATTAAATTTGATAATAACCAATTACTTAAATATTATGTTTAAGTATTCATATGAATTAATTAGTTAAAAATAGTTGCTTCTGTGTGAATAACATTATAAAATATAAGTGCTAGTCTTTAAAAAGTTATATCAATATAGGTACTAATTGTTTACAACACTCGCAATATTTAAATTAAGCTACAAGTAATATTACCTATGATATGTATATTTATTGTGATTGTCTTACAGAAACTTACAGAATTTTGGTTCATGCCAGCGGTTTCATGTAGTACAATTGAATAATAAATCATAATATAGTTATTTACTAATTTGCTATATTTATTATATTTATGTTTAACATGATTGACTTACAGTAACTTACAGAATTTTGGTTCATGCCAGCGGTTTCATGTAGTACAATTGAATAATAAATCATAATATAGTTATTTACTAATTTGCTATATTTATTATATTTATGTTTAACATGATTAACTTACAGAAACTTACAGAATTTTGGTTCATGACAGCGGTTTCATGTAGTACAATCGAATAATAAATCATAATATAGTTATTTACTATTTTGCTATATTTATTATATTTATGTTTAACATGATTGACTTACAGTAACTTACAGAATTTTGGTTCATGCCAGCGGTTTCATGTAGTACAATCGAATAATAAATCATAATATAGTTATTTACTATATTTATGTTTAACATGATTGACTAGTTTAACTTACAGAATTTTGGTTCATGCCAGCGGTTTTATGTAGTTCAATCGAATAATAAATCATAATATAGGTAATTACTATTTTGCTATATTTATTGCGACAATGCTTAAACAAATTAATAGAAAATAATGATAAGCTCAAAATAGTAGGTTTTGTTTGAATAACCTTATAAAATATAACTGCAAGACTTTAAAACGTTATAAATTCTATAATTTTATTAACACAAACCAACAATAAACCATACAATATAATAATATTTATTAAGTAAATTTATGAATTCTATGTACCTAATTATTACTCATGAGCAAAAAATAAAAATTAAATTAAATTAAATACATTAACAAATCTAAAAGTTTCAGCTAAAATTCATTGAATTTTATTATTTTTCATGAAAATAAAAATGTACCATCAAAGGTTACAATATCAATTATGACAATAAAATTTAATGAAAAAAAAATGATGTCACATTTGCAGTCTTAGGTACCTACCTACAATGACTTTTAGAGTAGTTAAACATTTGGTTTAATTTAATTAGCTACCATACATTTCAATAAACTTTTGTCTAAAACTAAAGAAAATGGATCATATCCAAAACAGATTTAATTTAAATCAATGGTATAATATGCATAAAAAATATACATACAAAATGTATAGTTATGTATAGTTGTATACTTACATATAATTATAAATATTATAATACTTATGAATTTTTTATTTAATTATAACAACATCAAAGTCTCAACCATGACAACAAACATAATAAGTAAGTATTTCAAATATTTCAAATTACATCAGTAAAAAATTATAATATATTCTGAGTGGTGAATTAATGTTGTCATTTAGTTAATTTTAGTATGAAATAAATGACCCATTAAGATATGTATGGTAAACTAAATTATTAGTTTGCTATATTTATTATACTATTAAATGTGACCAATGATTAAACGAATTACTTAAAAAATATGTTTAAGTATTCATATAAACAAATTAGTTAAAAATAGTTGTTTCTGAGTGAATAACATTATAAAATATAAGTACTAGTCTTTAAAAGTTATATAAATATAGGTTCTAATTGTTTACAACACTCGCAATATTTTAATTTATTAGCTACAAGTAATATTACCTATGTGTATATTTATATTAAACTTGATTGATAAATTAACTTATAGAATTTTGGCTCTTGCCAGAGGTTATCTAGTTCAATCAAATAATAAATCATAATATAGGTATTTACTATTTTGCTACATTTAATACAACATTATAAATGCGATCTATGTTTGAACAAATTAGTAAAAAATAATGATAAGGCTCATAATATCCTCAAAATTGTGACCTTTGTATGAATAACCTTGTAAAATAAATTTGCAAGATTTTAAAAATTTATAAATTCTATTATTTCATTAACACAGACCAACAAAAAAACCATACATGTAAATATTTATTAGAGTAATTAAACATTTGCTTTATTCTAATTAGTTAAGTACCATACATTTCAATAAAATGTTGTCTTAAAATTATAGAAAATAATGGATTATATCCAATAATATTTTTAATTTAAATCAATTGGCTAAATACAAATTAAATAAACAAAGAATACACGTTGAATTGTGATGGAAAAACTAATTTAAAATTTGAAGTCTTAGATATGTACAAATGACCTGTAATTATGTATAAAAAATTAACTAATGATGGTGATGAACAAAAATTTAATTTTTTATGATCCAAGCAAGAAATATAAAGTACCTTCAAAGTGTAAATAGATAAATTAATTTTACGAATAATATATTCTGAATGGTGAATTATTGTTGTCATTTAGTTGATTTTAGTATATTAAAATAATCTAGCCACTAAGACTAAGATACCTATGTATGGTAAACTAAATTTAAAATATCAATGGGCATGGAAAGCAAAGTCAATGACATAAAATTCACACAATATTTACATAACATTTGTAAAATACATTACATAATGAGCACCAATAACTTTACTTTTTAAACTACATTTTCATGACATTTTTTTTCCTCTAATAAATAAACTATTTAATATGCAAAATACATAGTTGCATACCATATTTATACATATAAATGTATTATGTATAGTTTTATATAATAAATATTATAATGTGAGTTTTTAATTTAATTATAACAACATAAGTCCAAATCATAACTTCAAACAAAATAAGAATGTTCTATTGCATCAGCCATCAGTAAAAAAATGTTCATAATATATTCTGATGAGTGGTGAACTATTTTTGTCATTTAGTTGATTTTAGTATATTAAAATAATCTAGCCACTAAGACTATGGTAAACTAAATTTAAAAGCAAATTTAATTAAGGAGCAGTGTGGTGCAGTGGTCTCACAAGTTGGCCACGACGCGCGCAGTCACCAGTTCGAACCCGGCTCAGTGCAAAAAATATTCTGCAGAATTTTCTGTAGTCTCTCTCCCCAGCCGTCGTTCTGGTTGCCTACTCTGCCCCCCACCGGACCCACTCCACTGGGAGTGAAGTCCACACACACGTGAAAAATTCTCTTCATAAGAGAAGGGGGTACAGTGCTACAACTGCACTCTACCCTTCCCAAGCGAAAAAATACTTCGATAAAGACTCAGATGGTCGTTTCGATAATAACTTGAAAAAAAAAAAAGCAAATTTATAATTTTTAAGACTATAAATCAATGGGCTTAAAAAAATTCAATAAGCAAAAAAATCACATTAAATTAGGTATAATGAAAATGCCAATTTCAAATTTGTAGTCTTAGATAAGTACAAATATAGTATGAATTGTATATTGTATATGAATATTACCTAATGATGGTGATGAACAAAAATATAATTTTTAATTATTCAATGATCCATAAAAGAAATATGAAGTACCTTCTTAGTGTAAATAGATAATTGATACATATTACTTCCAGACAGTAACAACCAGTTGACGAAAATTCAAACGCACTAACTACAATGACTTAAAATATGAATTTGATTAAAATAATGAAACAATTAGACACGTATTTAAATATAGTTTAACTTTTTGTCTTAACTATCATAAAAAAATTACAAAGTGACAAGTGACAAGCGTTATCATTTATCAACAAACAACCACATCATCTATCTCATCATTTATCACTATAATTTTTAGGTTATAAATTATAATCACAGACCACTGAGATAGATAAGATAAACTGGAGCGCGGACTCGGCCGTAAAAACGAGCCGTCGCGTTTGACGTTACCCCCACCATCGAAGGGCAAAACATTTCATTTTTACATAGGAAAATACAATGAAATTGTAAATAATAATTTTTTTTCGTTCATAATCGCTGAGATATTTGCTCTATAAATGTCTATATATTAAATTATAACCTCAAGCCTCATCGTTAGTTTAATAGTTTGTAATTTGTAACAATTTTGTATTGTATCTTCAATATGGTTGTCTCGTGTTCAGCCTTTGGATGTACTAATAGGCGCATTAAAGGTGGAAGTATTCAGTTCCACAAGTAAATATTAACATTTTGTCATTTTATAATTTTATACAATTAAATATTTAATAAATATAGGTAGGTATTAGGTAACATTAACATATCTATTATACCTAAATATTAATATTTCATATACAGATTTCCACTTAATAATCCCGAATTACTTAAAAAATGGTTAATTGAAATTAGAAGGAAGAATTTTATGCCTACAAAGTATAGCTCTTTATGTAGTGAACACTTCAAGCTTGAAGATTATCAGATTCGGCCTTTAGCAACAGTAAAACTTTTAAAAACTGATGCATTTCCATCTATATTCAAAGCGTTTCCAAGTCATTTACAAAAAACAATACCAGTTAAACGTCGTAAATTGGACAGAATTATGGTTAGAATTAACTACACTTATTACCTATCTACCTTTACAAATATCACAAATCAATATGTAATGATGTATTTTTATTTTAGACAAATGATGTTGATGTAAAAGTTGAAAAACAATCTACAAGTAGTGAGCAGGGTACTGAACTATTAGTTGAGAATGAAACAGGTTCAGTCCCATCTTCTTCAAAGTTATTGGTATTGATATAACATTTTTATTATTATTATTATTACTATTATTACTGTGTATGTTATCTAAAATTAATATGCTAATCTTTTTTTATTATTTTTTTAGAACTGTGAAAATAAAAGTACACAGTGTGAATTGCGATCACCCACAAAACAACTGCTACGCAAGAAAATAAAAATTTTACAGCAACGTTTAAAGCGACGAAACATAAAAATTAAATCTTTAAAAAGTCTGATACACAATATAAAAAAAATGTTCCCTCATCTGATGAAATCACTGCTGAACTAGAAGAACGTTTTGGTAGGTATCCGTTACATTTGATGTTGCACGAACGTAGATGCCATAAGCTTGGAAAAAATGCTTTGCGATATTCAGATCTTATGAAAGATTTTTCTAAAACACTGTTCTTTTACTCGCCAAAGGCATATGATTATGTTAGAAAATTATTTACATTACCTCATCCTTCAACGATACGAAGCTGGATGAGTTCTACTCGTTGTGAACCTGGGTTTTTGAGTGAAGTTTTTGCATTTTTAAAATTAGAGATAGAAAAATGTAGTTGGCTTAAAGATTTTTGCTTAATGTTTGATTCTATGGCTATTCGAAAACAGCGTATTTGGGAACCAACTGCAGGAAGATATATTGGAAATGTTGTTTTCGATGATGGTTCAGAATATTCAGATTTAGCTAGCGAAGTACTTGTATTCTTAGTTGTAAGTTTGACAAAGCGGTTTAAATGCCCTATCGCTTATTTTTTTGTTAATAAAATTAATAATAGTGCTCTGAGTTCTTTAGTTACTTCGGCTATTATAAAACTCCATGACATAGGAATCCGTATATGGAGTGTAACTTGTGATGGAGCATCATCAAATGTTCAGTGTTTTAAAAAATTAGGTTGTAATTTTAATATTGATAATCCTAATGAGTTTAAGTGTACATTTACAGTTGCTAGTAACTCGGAAGTCAGTGCTATATTTGATGCATGCCATATGTTGAAACTTGCGAGGAATTGTTTGGCTGATAAAGGCGCTTTTAAAGTTACTAATAATCTGATACAATGGCAGTATATAATGGCTTTGAATAATTTGCAAAATAATATTGGTTTGAAATTTGTTAATAAATTGACATCACAACATTTAAATTTTAGGAATAGTATAATGAAATTAAAATTGGCGGCGCAATCATTAAGCAGTGGTGTGGCAGACGCAATAGAATATCTACAAAATAATGGTAATGTCGAATTTCAAAAAAGTGAATCAATGGTATACTTTATTAGGCAAATTGATAGGCTATTTGACATATTGAATTCTAGGATTCCATTTGCTAAAGGGTTTAAAAGTCCAATTAACAGTAGTAATATTAAATTTATTGAATCTGTTTTTAATAGTACAACTGAATATTTAAAAAAATTACAAATAGGAGACATGCCAATATATGTGAGCGGTAGAAAGATGTTTGTTGTAGGATTTATAGTCAGCATGAAGAGTGTATTAGAAATGTCCTATAAGCTACTATATAAAATTCAAAGTCCTTTAAAGTTTGTTCTTACGTATAAAGTATCCCAAGATCATTTGGAACTATTTTTTGCATGTGTGCGTTCAAGAGGAGGATGTAATAACAATCCTAATTGTAGTCAGTTCAAAAATATTTTAAGACAGCTATTGTTTACTAGAAATATTGCTGTACAAAGTGGTAATTGTTGCGATTTTGGTGAATCTGGTGATGAAGTAATAGAATTTCGTTCTGAAAAAAGGAACATGAAAAGTGTTCAAAATAAACCATGTGAAGAAGATGAAAATGAAATTCAAGTTTACTTGGATCAACTTAATAGTACTCATTTGGGAGGATATGTAGTTGATATTTTGAGTTATATTTCTGGATATATTGTGAGAAGTATGATGAAAATATTAGTGTGCTCTTTTTGTGTTGATATGTTGATGGAAAATCATCAATCTGATCATAATAATTATACAGCCGTTACTTTTGTGAATTCAGTTAATAGAGGTAAACTAATCAATGGTTCAAGAGCTGTTCTGTTAATAGTACAACACTTAGAAAAAGCTTTTCAAGTTATTGTGGTTCAGAAAAGTCAATTACATAAAAATGTAGAACATAATATTATCGAATGTGCTAGAAAAAGTATACAGTTGAAAAGTAGTTTATTTTTTTTCCCTGGATCGCATCCAATTAATGTGGATTTAGGAGCACCTAGCCACGAATATATGTTGTTTAAACTAATTTGTAAAACATTTATAAATATAAGAATGCGCCATTACCAGAGAGAATATAATTTGAAACAAGTGTTGAAAAATAAATGTTCAATCCGATGTTCAATATTTAAAAATTTGTGAATTAGATGTATGTTTTTACTTTTTAGATTACCTGTATACAGGGTGATTTTTTTATCAAACAACACTCATTATTTCGAAAAGTATTAACTTTTTTCAAAATTTTTAGTTTTATGCTTTTCTAAAACTATGTTAAATTTTTATTTTTTTCACTTAAATATTTAATAGTGAAATCCTTATCAACTTTTGATTTTCAAATTACTTAAAATGTTATAAAATAGTAGGGATATTTTTTTTATGAATTCTAACGTTTAAATTATTATTTTTCATTTAACCGTTCGCGAGTAATAGCTTTTCAAAGTTGGGCGGTTTTCGGTTTTAATTTTGAAGACCAGTAGTCACATGGGTAATAAATAATAATAATAGGTACATATTTTCACATGTAATAAACTCGTTATCGACTATCGTTCAACACAGTAATGACAAATGACAATGAACTTTGTACCTGTAGATTGCAAATTAATTGTTATAATTATTTAGATAATAATTAATAACCTGATTAAAGTTTTGATAAG
This sequence comes from Schizaphis graminum, assembly GCA_020882235.1. Taxonomy (NCBI): domain Eukaryota; kingdom Metazoa; phylum Arthropoda; class Insecta; order Hemiptera; family Aphididae; genus Schizaphis; species Schizaphis graminum. Next base: position 85,405,029 of record CM037033.1, on the reverse strand, counting down.
AAAATAAATGAGTTGGGGACAGTGAGTCGTCCGAAGGTCTACCACTGTTAACATTTTTCGGACAAGTGCTTATCAATCAAAAAAAAAATATAATTATAATTTAAAAAATTTTATGTTGGTGATAGATTTTACACGACTATTTTAGATTCTGAACGGAGTGATGAATGTATTGATTTTACAATGATGTGTGTTTTTTTTTATTTATTTTTTTTTTTGTGTCTGACGACAACATTTGGTGCAGTAATATTGCTTCGATTTTCTCAAACGACTCAAATAGTATCGTTTATGAAGCAAAAGTGAATCTAGTTGGTACTTTGGGGGGTCAAAAATTAAAAAATTTCAATATTTTTAAAATGCGTCGGAAAAAACCCTAAAAAAGTAACGGAAAAACGGGAATTTTTACGCAAAACCAGTTTTCAACAAAATCGATTTTTGTTATTTTGCTATAACTCAAAAACTAATTGATGTAAATACTTGAAATTTTCACCAAATGTTTTGACTTTTTTGAGCTATTTATAGACAATTGAAATTTTCAATTTTTTTTAAGTATTTTTTTTTTTAAATAACGATAAAAAATTTTTGGCCGGCCAGAAAATCTTGAAAATTTAATACAAGGTTTCTTATAAGTTGTTCTTAAAGTGAAAATTGTGACTAATGATTTTGGATTTTTTTTTAAAAGTGCTTAAAGTTCGAATTTAATTAATTTGCAAGTAATTTTGTGGTTGAAAAAATCGTAAAAATTTTTTCTTTTATAATTAAGTTTTGAAAATTTGGTACAAGGTTCTCCATAAATTTTTATTCAAATATCTGTAAATAAAACTGTACCGGACTAAGACAAAAAATTTTTAGGAGTGTTTGAAATTTAAATTTTTACAAAACCGCATTAAATAACGGTTTAGCCTCAAACGATTTTTGATATTTGTTTTTATCCAAAAAGTATAAGTTGTAGAAACTTGAAAATTTCATTAGTTGTTTATAGGGTTCTAAATTTGAAATATTTCAATGAAATATTGAAAAATATTTTTTCTTCTTTTAAACATGATCGGTTATAGTTGATAAGAAATAATATATTGATTAAACACAGAAAATATTCATGATAAATATACAAAAATATGTACTATAAATTTTTGATATTTTTTAATTTATCACTTGTATTATTAATTGGATCCTTATTGGTTATTTTTATAATTATTTATTATACATATTTTCTTTGTTTTACAATAAACCAACTTTTGAAAATTTTCATTTGCAAGTTGACGTTATTATAAACTTTAAGATATAATAATTTATATTTTATTTTTCATTGCAATGAAATATTTCATTAAAATTTCATGAAATTTTAAAACCCTAGTTGTTTATATTAGCTTTTCTTAATATAATTTTATTTTCAAATATTCACTCATTTTTATTTAATTTATAGACATTTGAAATAATCAATTTTTTTAGATTCTGAACGGAGTGATGAATGTATTGTGATTTCACAATGATTTGTGTTTTTTTTTTTTTTGTTGTTTTTGTGTCTGTGTACAGCCATAGGCATAACTAGGGGGGCGGGCTTGGTTGGGCTTCAGCCCCCCAGAATTTTTGGGTAAATGTATGTGTATATAAACATATTTGTATTAACTTTATTTTTGCCTACAATTTAAAAAAATATAATGTTTCATATAAACGAATAATCATTCAAATCAGTTGTAAACACAAATAGAACTAATTAATAATCAAAAAAGATTTTTAGGAATTTATTCCCCTCTAACTTAAAGGACTAGTTACGCCTATGTAGTACAGCATAACTAGTCGAAATAAAGTTTCAATTTCAAATTTTGGGGTTGGTTTCCGATAGCAAAGTGAATATCATTGGTGCATTATACAACAGGTCAAAAGTAAACATTTTCCAACAATTTAGAAATTTACGATTTTTATGAGAATTTATTTTTGAAGTGTCGATTAAAAAATTGTGGATTACAAAAAAAATTGAAAATCTAATACAAGGTTCCTTAATGAGTAGTTCTTATTGTAGCTAAAAAAAAATTAAAAATCGTTAGTCACAATTTTTTTTCATAAGCGTTTATAGTTCAAACTTTTACGAAATATATCAAAATCGTGAAAATTTTCAAGTAATTTTGAAGTTTAAAAATCATAAAATTTTTTGTGTCTATATCTAAGAATAAAAAATTCAACACTACGTTTTCCTTCAAGTAGCTATAGAGAAAACTCGAAAACAATTAAATAAAACATCATTATAGGAAAAATTTTAAGTGTGTTAGAATTTTAAATTTTTACCAAATAGCGTAACGACAACGATTTATCCTCAAACGATTTTAAAATATATTTGTTGTTTTTAAAATAGTGTAAGTCGTACATACTTGAAAATTTCACTACTTATTTAAATTGATATTTTCTTCACATGATTTGATTTTCAAAATATTTCGACTTTTTTTAAGCTATTTATAGACAACTGAAATTTTCAATTTTTCTAGGAATTTTTTTTTGTAGTATCGATAAAATTTTTTTGGAGGAATCAAAATATTTGAAAAATTAATACAAAGTTCCTCATAACTCATAAGTTATTCTTATGGCGATAAAAAAATCATAAGAAACATAGGCGCAATGTTTTTTTATTAGCATTTGAAGTTCAAATATTGACAACAATTCGTCAAAATCATGATTATTTTTAACTATTTTGGTAGTTAAAATTTTTTAAATATTTTACTATCAAAAGCTTAGAATTAATAATTTAATACTATGCTGTCCATAAGTTAAGCTTAGAATCGTAAACACATGAAATTTTCACTAAATGTTTATACATACTAGCTTTTTCTATACATTAAATTTTTTTCAAAATATTTTGATTTGTTATAATATTAAAAATCCAGTCACTTTTTTTATAAGCATTTCAAGTTAAAATATTAACAAAATACGTAAAAATGGAAAAAATTTTTAAATTATTTTGAGCTATAAATTCATAAAAAATGTAATACAAGATTTCTCATAAGTTTGTCGACCTTTATCAAGAAAATAAAATGTTTACATGAATGTCACACTAAGTTTTTATGAGGGTATGAAGTTAATATTATTACAACATTGGATATTTATTATTTACTTGCCATTTCATAATAGCAATTATTAATTAAGCATATCCGTTTTTTCTTGATTTGAATAAGACATAATTTATTTATGTCAGTTGAAGGCACTTGACTGTTTATTTATACAGAAAACAAATTTTAAATTAATAGTTAAATATTATTGTCTGACAAAAATTTTAAGATGTATGATTTATATTAATACCATGAATTGATACTATTTGAAATTCCCTTTAAGGTAAGTATAGAAAAAAAAATTAATTTCACAATAATTTATTGAATAAATTAAGATTATAATTATAATTATAATTATAATTATACAATGTAAATGTATGTATAATCTTAATTTTTTTTTATTCACGATCAATAAAAAAAATTAAGATTATACATACATTTACATTGTACACATAATTAAGTAATTATAATGTGCATATAAATATTAATATAATAAGTATAAGTATAATATAAATTAATTTTCATTAAAATTATAAAAAAAACAATTGATTAAATGATAAAAATACAAGTTACCTTATATTGTTTAGCAATCAGCATATTTTTCATTATACAGTTAATTTTAGAACAAGACATATTTATAAATTTAATGATTAGGCAATTCACGACGAGTCAAGTATACATATAATCGTTATTTTTTAAACATCATAATTCAAGTCATTAGGGCCCGATTTTTAACAAAATGTATATTTTTTCACTTAAAATAATTCTGATTAAATATTGATCAACATTTCCTAATTTCTAAATTCTATTTCTATAGTTAGTATTATCTTAATGCATATCTAAATAAAATATAACATTGTAATGATAATTATAATACCTATTGGGTGTTGGATACAAGTTCAATATGTTAAAATATTATAAAATTAAGTAAAATAATTTTAACTTAGCTCAGTTATACATATATAAATTTATAATTCTCTTTATTCATGACATTTCAATTTTTTCATAGTAAATAAATCTTTAAATACTTTATATATTTTTTTAAATATTTATACACATTAATATGTATAATATTCACAAACAATAATATATTATATTATATTGTTAATGCATAAATATGTTCATATCCTTAAATTAATTGTTTGCATTAAAAACCGGGCCCTAGTAACAATAAATCCCTAATTCATTTTATTTTATATTATTAGTAACCACTATAAAATGTTAATATCATTTTAAAGTCCAGGATTATGAAAAATCTATTCCAAATTTGATGACACAGTTTAATCAAAATGTTCGTTAAGCAGTTATGCAAAATATGAGTAATGATAAACATGTGTTGAAGAAATTCAGAACAAATTCTCCATTAACCCCAGACCTAAAACAATAGTAACATTTAAAAGTGGCACTAATAATATATCAACTTAGATATGTAAATTTAATAATAATAATTAATAACTTAATAATAAGCAATAAATAGGCAACAACATCAACCATTTACAAAAAAACAATGTTTATTTTGCATATTACTAACTACTATGCAATACCTAAATATAATTTTAAAAATATATTTAGTTTAATATTTAAATTGTCAATTGAGTATACACATATATAAACAAGTAGGTACTTAGTGATAATTATAATATACATATGTGATAGGTTTTTTTTTTTTTAAAACATTAATAATTTAATTTACTCTATTTATACATATGATAATTATTTTTATTTTTAATAAACATAAGTTTTAATGATTCATGTTGCTGCCCCATATTTAATTTAACTACATAATATGAAGTATTAAAATTTAGTAGACTACCTAGCATTTACAATATTTTTTTATCATTTACAATTTTTTTTACATATTATTTATTGATAGGTTACAGTTTTCCTCAGGATGTAGTTGGGCAGACTTGATTATTTTACGCTTCTTTGAAATTAACTAGATTATCTACAAAAAAGATAATAAAAACCTAATAACTTCCTCATAAAATTGAATGTTACAAATAAAAAATATTTATACATACCTATGATCGATGTTGTTATATGTTGGAATATTAAAATCCAATATAGTATTTTTAATAGTTGTATAGTATTATTTTAGTTTTCACATTGTTCTTAATTTTTCTAAGTACAATTGTAGTATAATATGTATATTCTTCAAGTCATATGTCCAAGAATATTCTTATGAGTACATGCTTGTAATTATCTTAGAATTTTTGTATGCAACAAACATTCTGGATTAATTGAAGCCAATAGCTGTATAGTTACAATGCAACTTGATTTTAAAACAAGCTATGTATTATCAACTTATAAATAATACATAATAGATCTATAATATTGTATTATTGTCTTCGTCTATCGATATACATTTGAACAAAAATTGTATAGAACTGATAAAACTGAAATTAAAATATTTTAAATACATTATTATTATTTACTATAATTTTTAAAGCTTTTTACAAAATTATTAAAACTTACCAATAAAATATTCTAAGTTCCTGATAGGTCGTCAAGTAGTATTCACATGTGTAATACCAATTTAAATGAAACTTAGGTTTAAATAAATAGTTAAACAAAATACGTCATAAAAAAACTACTTATGATTACCCATCATATTTAATATAATTTTTACTTATTTAACAACATTATATTAGAGAATAAATGTTTCAATATTTAATTATATTATGAATGTTGGCGTATGACGTGTTTACTCTTTATGTTAGCAATGAAAGTAATAAAATAATTGAATTTTCAATCACAGAAAAGACGATTTAAATTAAACTTATTAAACTAAATGTCACATGAATTTTATATTTTTTTTTTAATAGTTAAAGAACATTATTTGGCATATTGTTAACATAGGCCATAGCAGTATAGCACTGAAAACTGAAAAGTACAATAGTTTACAATAGTTTACTGAAAAGTAAACTATTGTATTATCTATTTTTATTGGGAATACCCAACGGTTTGGTTCGATGAGAGTTTATCTGTGATCACGGCTTAAGATATCGTGTCTGTGATTAAAGTATTATCATTTGTCACGTGTAGTGGTCACGATTAAAGATATCTTTAATCGTGGTAGTGGTTTAGGAAGTATTTTCATATTATGATATTGTTATCATAATAAAAATTTATCTGTATTGATCTGTTTCATCTGATTTATTATTAATCATAATTTTTGATATTACGGATACAGTGCCATAGTCCACGATAGTCCATAGTTCGTATTGTTCGTGTAGGTAGTAGGAGGTACAAATTAAACTACAACGATATTAGTACCTTTGGTCGAACGATAACGATTTATAATTTGAATTACTGGTCTTTATAATTATAATCTAATAATTGTGTTCTAATCAATGTCTCACAGCCGTAATAACCTTTGGGACTAACACCTAAAAACCTCAAACCGCCCAACTTTGATCAGCTATAACTCGCGAACGGTTAAATGAAAAATAGTAATTTAAACATAAGAATTCATAAAAAAAATATCCCTACTATTTTATAACATTTTAAGTATAGGTTACCATTTGAAAATCAAAAGTTGATAGTGATTTCACTATTAAATATTAAAGTAAAAAAAATAAAAATTGTACATAGTTTTAGAAAAGCATAAAACTAACAATTTTGAAAAATAAAGAATTGAAAAAAGTTTATACTTTTTGAAATAATGAGTGTTGTTTGATAAAAAAATCACCCTGTATATTATGTATATTTATATTAATTTGACCCTACAGAAATTGTCTTAAATTGTATGTTAGATAAAAATGTTTATTAATGTAATAAATGTATAAATAATAGATATACTGTTTTAAAATATGTGAGTTATTATTTTATTTTTAATATCTTTCCATATCATTATATCATATATTATAATCATCGTAATACAATAAGGTAATGAATATAATTACTACTACATTTAATTTGTTAAAGAATTAAAAAAGTTATTTAAATAAATTAAGAATTATGAACGAAAATAATCATGACTACACTTCCATTGTATGTAAAAATGAAATGTTTTGCCCTCCGATGGTGGGGGAAGCGGGATTCGGGATGGCCCGTTTTTTGTATCATTGTGAGAATAGCGAGTCCGCGCTCCAGTATATCTTATCTATCTCTGATCTCAGTGTCACAGACTTAAAGAAATCTGTGATTATAATATCTTCTATTATCATCGAAAAAATAATTTGATATAAACAACTATTATCGCAGTCTTGGAGTTTGGACTATTCATCTATTCACAGATTAAGAAATGCAATTAGGACATCATAAATAAAAATAATTCGTAATTGGTTATAATGTCAAACAATAATACTGATATACGTTTTGTACTGACTACTGTTTTCTGTAATAAATTGATAATTACATACCTAGATTAAGGTCGTAAACAGAAGCACTTTTATTATTAATTATTCACTGTAGAATTTTATAAATTAACACCAATATTCAGATGTCGAAAACTCCTTCAATTATTAAGACATTTTTGTTAATGACCCGTCAAAATTCATTTAAAATTAAGCTCTGCACAAATCATATTTCAAAAATATAGGTTCCCATTTGAATTTTTAAAGTTACCCCTCGAACCTCCCCATCCTAATTAATAAAAAAAATATTTAATATCAAATTAATTTTGATTATATAATTCAAAATAGTTTTTACATAGGTCATTTTTTCCTAATTTAAATATATCATATGATTGGTTTTTGAGTTACAGCAAAATAAGAAAATCGATTTTTCCGAAAACTGATGATGCGTAAAAATTTGCTGAGGAGGACTCCAGCGTTTTTTTATTTCGACACGATCTGTTTTCGACAACCAGTAGTTGTTGACCCACTATAATAATTTACTCCATCCTGGTTAAGCATCAATATTATGATATGAATTTTGAAAATTTCTGATTATTTCGCAACCAACTTGGGCGACATTGCCGTAACGACGACGGATGGCGGTGAAACGCATCGTACGTCTTGAATCATATCGGAGTTACGAGTTACATCACGTTTCGTCCTTGGTCCTTGTTTGGGGTGTGGGTGGGAGGGTGAACATTTTTTTTAAAATTTGTTTTGCGAATGCCGGTGTGTAATCTTGTGTTAACGCCACGGAACACGTCAGTCGGTCGGTTACCGACACAACGCACGTATATTACCGCCGTGTATCGTATGTTCTAGTAACACATGTGCTAACAACGTAATGTTTATTTAGCTGTGTAGTACTCAAAACTAGGTTAAGATAAGATATAATATAGATGTACGAATAGTTACAAAAATAATTGTTAAAGTACTAGAACAAGTATTCTCTGTATCTCGAATTTTCTCATCCGAATTTAGTACTTACATCCTATAATGCGATGAAAAAACCTATACATATCACATAATACTAGAAATATAATATTAGGTATCATCTCGATTGTTCTTTTACATATGTCTTGATTCGTCAAGGCCCGACCCTCGTAGTTGAGCATCGGTAACACTAACCTCGACATTGAAGGCAATGCAAGTATGGCAGATTATAATGCTACGTGCTCTGATAGACAATAACGATATTGCGACGTAGCCATGAGTATTAGGATAACGATTACCAATATAATATTACGATAATAAAACACGCAATAAGGATTCTAGGACGTAGAAATAAACATCCTATAAAATAATATGATAGGTGGGTCGCTACCGTATCGAGGCGGCTTCGTATTAGATCAATAAACAATAAATAACAAAAGCCGCTTTGATTTTAACTCTCAGAGCTGGGAGTCGCAACTTGCGATGCATTAACCTAACCTAAACGTAGGCTTATAATTATATTATTACTCATATTTCAAGTTCTAGGAAACTCAGTCGCAGTGATTGCGGATGACCACCAGCGCGTGCGCGGATCGCCGACGGAAGCCAGATCGGGATTTACCATCGCACGTGCATCCTGAAATGCGTAACGAGTGAAAACGAATGGCGCACTTGGAATAGGCCAGAAGGGACATGGGTAGTAGGTCGGGAGACACCGTCTATATTAGGGGGTGCTGGGGAGGACTCCAGCGTTTTTTTATTTCGACACGATCTGTTTTCGACAACCAGTAGTTGTTGACCCACTATAATAATTTACTCCATCCTGGTGTTCGGAAAAAACGAATCGAGAACAACGTAGGTATGAATGAAGATAAAACCATATCGTTGAAATTTAAATCCGTGAACACATACATATCTAGGTTTTTTGATTAGCGGATATTTTTAACGAGTATTATATTTTCTTTGGTTCTCCGTGAACATCGAGTTACCGACAGTAGATTGTATGTATGTACAAATAGAATAATGAGTAAGTTGTACAAAACTATCGGTAGTTAATGAATTAATATCAAAATGCTTTATAATAAAATTGTATGGGTATAACCATAAACGTAATATTATGGGTTATATTAATATTATTTATTACGTCTACGGGTATATGATCGTAGTGTACGAAGGTCGCAGTCAACATCAAACCACGAAAACGTCTACGTCGTGAGAATATTGCAGTCACGTTGACAAACCAAATCCGAAATATATAAAAACCGGTATACAAAACCAAAACCGAAACTTAAATTTTTAATACCGGTATTGAAAAATTAAAACCGAAACCGACACCAAAAAATTTAGAAATCAGTATACAAAATCAAAACCAAAACCGAAATTTCCTAATACCGGTATTGAAAAAATGAAACCGAAATCGAAAAAATTAAAAACCGGTATACAAAATCGAAACCGAAACCGAAATTATTTCAATCGGTTTCAAGCCCTGGTTACCGATGCTCAACTACGAGGGTTGGGCCTTGACGAATCAAGACATATGTAAAAGAACAATCGAGATGATACCTAATTTTATATTTCTAGTACGTGATATGTATAGGTTTTCTCATCGCATTATAGGTTGTATATTGTACTAAATTTGGATAAGAAAATTCAAGATACAGAGAATACTTGTTCTAGTAGGTACTTTAACAATTATTATTGTAACTATTCATACATCTATATTATATCTTATCTTAACCTAGTTTTGAGTAGGTAATACATAGTACATAGCTAAATAAACATAATATTGTTAGCACATGTGTTACAAGAACATACAATACATATCGGTATTCATATTTTGTGTCGTTTCATATTAGATTACGGCTTCCATTAATTGTGTACTTATTATAATTTATCATATTCAATCTTTATGTCTTACCTCTGTCTCATTGAGTATATTTGTTAAACCACAACTATTTTTTGGATATCATTTGTAATTTATCATTTAAATATTTTATAATATGATATATAGTAAATAATACAATTATTATAATAATAATTTATTGCCTATCCAGAATAATTTAAATACATGTATATATAATACATATATATATTTATGGTATATGATGTTTTTACAGTTGAAACTACATATTTTGAGTATTGTTTATTCTTTTTTGAAGAATGTTTCTAAGAGGTCTAGTCTGAGTCATTATAAAAGGAGTTGAATACTAGGAGTTCGATAATATTATTGTTTTGTTTTCAATTTGATATTGATTATTCATAGTGGAAATTTAATTTTGATTCTTGTTTATTCCGTATAACCAAAATGATTTTTTTTAAGTTTAATTTAATATCTTTTACGGTTACAATTCTTGCAGTTTCGATTATCCCAGCTTATTCTCAAAGTCATTGTAAAAGTAAGGTTATAATATAATGTATTATTATGTAATTTTAATTTTTTTATTTGTACTGATATGCATATATACCTATTTGTAGAGTTTATATAATTAATTTAGAAACTAAAACTAATTATTGAATTTTATTAGTAACTTTCACAAACAAATTATACAATCTCTTTAATTTTATATTATTTTTTTATTGTTATGGTATTGCACAAAACTTAAACAATTTACTTTTTTAATATACAGCTGTAGTTTATTAATGAGTTTTAATTAGGGCAGAGGACTTGTAGCATTTGCATATTTGTTTTGCACAGTCACAAAAATAGCTGAGTACGAAACAAATACGATTCATGCTTTCACACAGCTAGTTTTGAAATTTTATTTTGCATATAAATGCATATTTTGAGTAATTTTTGTTTTTAGGGCATATTTTACATTTTTATACGCAATTTTATATTTTTTGAGACATATTTAACTTAAATCAATTTTTTCCTCACTACATGACATTATTTTTTATTTTAAACAATACAGTCAAAATATTTGGATAAAAATTTATTTATTTTTAATTTTTGTCGTATAATATGGTTTTTTACTATCGGTGGACACACATTTTTCCTAACAGCACTTGTAGAGGATCGCCGATAAACCAATAATATTAATTTTCTGTAATTAATTTTATTAACAGATAAATTACAACCTAACGTCATACACCATACCTACGACATCGTCACCACAGTGAGCCGTGTGTATTCGATTAGGATTTATTTATTTTTATTTTTTTAGTGCTGGAAGAAGAAATATAAAATTAAGAATAATGTATTTTGTTTATGGTGTAAAATATATTTAAATGATTTTGAATTGTTTTACATGCAATTTATTTTATTAATTATTTTAAATAAATTCGCTAAAAACATTTTTAAGTGCATATTTTTAATGCATATTATGGGGTTTTTAAGTGCATAAGTGCTTGCATATTTAGAGCTTTTTTAGAGCTACAAGTCCTCTGCCCTAGTTATAATGAATTGTATATAATAAATAATATTTATTTAGTCAAGCAACAACAATAGTTTAAATAATTTATGTTTATGTTGTTGTAGAATTTAATCAGTATAATTTTTTAAAATTGAAAAAATGTATACAAAATAAACAAAACGATAGTTGATTTATTTTTAGAGTATTAGGTCACATGAGTAATTTATTATATTATGTTGATTATTAATAGTAATGCTTTTTTTATATCAGATAATTGTGAATGTAAGTATTATTTTTATCTTTTTATTATTAAACATTATATGATAGCATAGAATATTATCTTTAATATTATATATTAAAAAGTTTAATTATTATTATTTCATATTCTTAAAATATTCTTAGTTTAAATTACTAACCACATCCAAATAAAAATTTCACGAAAACAAAATCTTTAATCTGTTATTGATACCTATGGTTATCTATTTTATAGTTGACTTGTTATTTAATTTTTAAACGTGCTGTGTAATATTTTTAGATTAATACCTTATTACTTTCTATCAATTTTAAACTGTTAGCAACTCATAAAAAAAAACAAATAAATAAATAATTTATTTGTTTTCTGTAGCATACCACAAACCGCCCAACATTGAAAAGCTATATCTTGCTAAAAAGTTAACGAAAATAATAATTTTAACATTAAAATTCATAAAAATAATTGCCCTAATATTCAGTATATATTAAACATAGGTTGTCATTTGAAAATAAAAAGTTGATAGTAATTTCACTATTAAAAAGCGGGTAAGTGAGTATAGCTCTGCTGTACATTAGGGGGTAGGGTAGACTTCGGACTATGGTAGGTTAAATTTGAATGCAATGATAGGTACCTATCATTGTATACGAAAAACGATTCTGAACGGAAATGATTTGTCAGTCTAGGATATATTATATTTAAATATTGTCATATATTTTATTTTGAAATAAATTCAAACATTTAAGTAAAAGTTTCAATATTCTACATTTGGTAATTTTTTTAAAAAATACAAAAATCGAAAATTATTTATTAGTAAAACCTTATTTTACACGTGTATTTTTGATTTCAAATTAAAATTAAAAATTTAAACACTCGTAAAATTTGTTAAATTGAATAATTATCAAACTTTTTTATAATTATTCTAAGCTTAAATTATGGACAGCATAGTATTAAATTTTCAATTCTTAGCTTTTGATAGTAAAATATTTATAAATTCTTAACTACCAAAAAGTGAAAAATATTCGTGATTTTGACGAATTTTTGTCAATATTTGAACTTCAAATGCGAATAAAAAAAAATTGTTTCCATGTATTTTTATAATTTTTGAATGAGAGTTAGAACAAGTTATTTGGACCCTTCAATTAAATTTTCAAGTAATTTGTCCCAGCTCAATTTTTTTTATCAACATTTATAAAAAAAAAATGAAATTTTCAAATGCCTATAAATAGCTCAAAAAATGTCAAAATATTTTTAAAATCAAATCACGTAATGAAAATGGTGATCTAAATAACTGGTAAAATTTTCAAGTATTTACGACTTACACTATTTGAATAACAATAAATATCAAAAATCGTTTGAGGCTAAACCGTTATTTAACGCGGTTTTGTAAAAATTTAAATTTCAAACACTCATAAAAATTTTTTGTTTGAATCCGGTAGAGTTTTTTTTACAGATAATTGTAGAAAAATGTATGGAAAACTTTGTACCAAATTTTCAAAACTTAGTTATAAAAGAAAAAAATTTTACGAAAAATTATTTCTAACTAAAACACTAAAACTAAAACCGAAAAAAATTAAATACCGGTATTAAAGTCAAAACCGAAACGTAAAAAAATAGGAAACCGGTATCAAATTCAAAACCAAAAAAAGAAAAAATTGTAAACCGTTAATTTTTTTTTTAATTTACGTGTTTTTAAAATTTTAAATACAGTAAAACCTCTTTATAACGGACCCTCTGTTAGACGGAATCCTCCTTATAACGAAAAATGTCAATAGTCCCGGTTCAAATAATATATAAAATTGAACTCTTTAAGACGGAACGGAACCTCTACAAAACGGAAACGGAAAATGTTCGTAATCCGACTAGTAAAAATACCCTCTGTTAAACGGAAAATAGAACTATTTAAAGATAAATTACATACACTTACATAAGTATAAACTATATGTATGTATATAATATATATGTTTGGTAACTAGATAATCTAAACTTTATCTGTCATTATCTGAAATATCATTCGACGGTATCGTTTCACGATTGTCATACTATTGTTTATTATTAAAGATTAGATATGTACGTATGTACATATCTTTAATGTATGAACTGCCCAGTCGTCTTTTTTCTGTTGAATTGTTCATATCGTTTAGTAAACGTGCAGTGCTCACCGTCTGTTTTATCGTTGTGATTTGGTTTGTTTTCGTACTGTTTTTAGTTTTTACTCGCTAATATGCCACGTACAGCTCTGACTTTGTCAGATAAAGTTAAACTAATCGAGTTGAAGGAGACACAAAAACTAAGTACGAAGGAACTTATTACTAGATTTAAATGTGGAAAAACTCAAGTTTACGACGCGATAAAAAATAAAGATAAGATTATGGATGAATGGGTAAATAGCAAAAACTCGGGAAAGAGTAAAAGAGTGAAAACTCCCTCATTTGAACAAATTGATCAAAAGTTGTATGAGTGGTTTGTCAGCGTTCGGTCAAAAAATTTGCTAATTTCCGGTCCAATTATACAAACAGAAGCTATGAAATTGGCTGAAAAAATGAATGTCAAAGATTTCAAGGCTTCGAACGGTTGGCTAGAAAAATTTAAAAAAAGGCATGACATTGTTTGGAAACAAGTTAGTGGTGAGGCTAATGACGTTAATCAAGAAACTGTGGTGGAGTGGAAGCAAAAAATATCAAGACTCATTGCTGGGTATGAATCAAAAGACGTGTACAATGCTGACGAAACGGGTCTTTTTTCAGAGGTATTCCTACTAAGTCACTAGTACAGAAAAGTGAGTCTTGTTCTGGAGGGAAAAAAGCAAAGGATCGCTTAACAGTGCTCATGTGTGGTAGTATGGCTGGAGAAATTAGGAAGCCATTGGTAATTGGCAAGTCTAAAAAACCACGGTGTTTTAAGAACATGGACATTTCTTCGTTACCTGTCATATGGAAATTTAATAAAAATTTTTCAACCACAAAATTACTTGCAAATTTTCGCAATTTTGACATATTTCGTATAAATCCGAACTTAAGCACTTATAAAAAAAAAATTGTGACTAACGATTTCGGATTTTTTTTCATCACTTTAAGAACAAATCATAAGAAACCTTGTATTAAATTTTCAAGATTTTCTTGCTGGCCAAAAAGTTTTTATCGTTATTTTTAAAAAATTCTTTTTGCATTCTATGAAAATAGTTTTATGATATTATTAATATCCACTACAGTGAATGAATTACTAAAACATTTATCTTTGGAATGCATTTGAGATTTTGTTATTATGAAATTGTCATTTAAGAGTAAGTGTATGATGATTCTCAATGATCAAATTAATTCACAAAAGTTAAAAATAATTGAGAAATATTATTATAATTTTTAAAAGGATATTAGTTGATTATCTAACACAATATAACAAATTATTAAAATATACAACGAATATAGTTATTTATTTTATATTTGAAAGTATTATGTGGATGTACTAATTTGATTAAATAAACAACCACAAATTATTCAATGAATCATTATCGCTGATTATCGCTAAAAAGAGATTGGTCTATTAAAATATATAAGCTAACCATTAAATAAATTAATTGTTTATGTTACTACTCAATCATAGTTTTACATAATGAAATTTGAATCATTTTTTAAAATTTAATAGATGTACTTATAAATTATGTTGGATTTAAAAGTAAGTAATTATTGTACTTGTAACTTACTGTAGTCTGTAATCGTTGCAATTTAAATATTTTTTAGAAAACATTAGAAATAGTTGTACGATTTTAGTTTTAAAACCTTAATTCTAAGGTTAGGTTTATGTTGTAGTTTAAGTATTTTAATTTTAAATGTTAGGATATATTAGGTTAAAATACACAAATATGGATAAATGAATTTCTTAGTTATAAATGTAGTTGATTGTAAATTTTAATTTTTAAATAATTAAAACAATTCAAATTGTAAATAAAATCTAATTCTATAAATTCTCTTTATGATACTTATAGTAGTTTATTATTATTTAAGATTGTAAATACATATTCTAAGTACCTTTGTTAATAGTGTATATATACAAGTACCAAGTGTATATGTATAATATTCTGGCTTAAAATAATATTAGGGGACATACACGTGAAGCAGAATAATTCTTTATATTATAATTATATTAATTATTAGTATAATTATATTTTCAGATAATCTGGAACTAGATCAGAAAAATGATAATTTTTCAGGTAATTATTTTATAGTAACTAAATAAAATTTCTAGTACTAACTCTCATGGATGTATATATTTTCCTTAGTTGATTTATACCACTAAATTAATAAAATTACAATAAGAGAATCAACTTTGGATACTATCGATATTAAATGTATTTGTGCACGAACTTTTATTGCCTATTTTATTGTTTATTGTCTAAAATATTCAATCCCCTCACCACTCGTAGTCTTTCATAATTTTCACACCAGTCGTTACTTATTTTAATATCTTTGTACCAAAAGAAAATATTTAGGAACTTCACTCGTAAAACTCGTAAAAGCATACATACGTTAGTAGTGCATGTCCATATACAATAATTAATTTATTATTATTATTTCATTAATTACATAATATGTAATTATATTTATAGCTTCATGACGATACTTTACAAATTTTTTTGCAGAAGAGCGTGGTTGGTTACCTTAGAAGGGGATTCAAGTCAAATGTCGTTTGGAAGTGTTAATTTTTTTTTTATAATAATTCACGATGGTTGGCCACAGTAATAGGAAGAGATCAAACGCCTGGAACGTCAATTAGGTAGAACAATACTTAGGTAGGGTCGATGTTTGAAAGAATCTCAAATTTTAATAAATTGTATTATTTAACTGGTTGACTCAAGGGTGCTGCGCTAGATGTAATCTATGTTTTACTTATTTCTGGAAATAGTTGCAAGTTTTCATGCCCATTATTATCATCGCAGTTCTACTAACTTCGTGTGGTTGCTACGGCGTTAATCGACAAAATATTCAATGCGCCATCATCGTATCAGGAATTTCTTCAAATTTTAACGATAATTGTAAATTTTTGAAAAATAATTGAGAACATATTTCTATTATCCATGTAAAAAATTTCCGATATTTACTCGTTTATTTTATTTTCTCTGGCGTATCGAAGCTTGCTTATCGGACGTTACCCTGTAGTTGTCCGAGACCTCTATGTTAAACACTACCGATTATCCAACCTTCGAGTGTTTATTATTATTATTATTAATTAAAAGATCAATAATTAAGGTTATACAAAATTTAAAAAAATAATATCACATTATGATACTTTATGGAATTTTAAAATATTACAATATAATTTGCTTAAATAGGTAAAAAAGGTTATTAAATTAGCTTTTTTTCATTTCTTTCGTTGGACCTGTCCAGTATGTTTTTTTATTGGAGATAAATCCTAGAATTTGTATTTTTTTTAGTATGTGGTATTAAAGAATTGTTTAACATGTATTTCTAACTTGTTTTATTTTCTTAACGTGTTAAAGAGGGTGCAAACGAGATTTTAGAGTAGAGAAGGTGAAAACAGTTTTAGAGGACAATTCCATTAATGATTTATTTATATCTTGTAGTGTTTATTGGATAGAATTTTGGTTTTTTCATCTGCATAGGATATTTAAATCATCTACGAAGAGTGCGCATTAGACTGGGAATTTAATATTCTCACATAGGTATGTCGTTTAAAGCGATGAGGAATAATATTACTGATATTTTAGAACCTTGAGGGACACGGTTTGGTTAATTGAAACAGGAAGATAAAATGTTATTAATTTTTACTCGGAATGACCTATCTGGGGTTAGGTATTCTAATCCTTTATGAAGTTGAACATGTTAACACTGAATGGGATGTTTCGTAGGTTACGTTGGTATCGAAAGCTTTGGCTTTATCTAGGGAAACTACTCCTACAGCTTGTTTGTTATTGAATATTTTTTTGATGTTCTCTTGGATGTCTTGTAGAGAGTTCTATGTGATTCTGTGTTTTTGAAATCCATTTTGTCGAGGAATAATATAATTTATTTTTTCTAGAAACCAACGCAGTCTAGTGTCGATGCTATTTTCTAGTAATTTTCACGTAGTATTTAATAGGGAGATAGGTCGATAACTATTTACATTGAGTTTTTTATTCCTCGTAGTCATCATATGGTTTTAATATTGGAATCATTATTGATTGTTTCCGGGCTTTGAGTAGCCTACTACAGTTCCAGATTTTACTATAGATGTGAAGAATGTAGATGATTGCTGAAATAAACAAATTTTACTAGAAGATGTAAGGGGTATTATCGGAGCCTGGAGAAGAACTAGAAAATTTGGTCAGTGCATAATTTAGTTTGTTTAGATAGATTGATCTTGATATCTGATCATGTAATGAGGAACAAATCTTTGAGATACAACTGACTGTTAGACTAGGTTATGGTTACTGGTTAGGTTAATCTAACCATGCAGGCAGAAGTGGGATAAAAATAACAATAATATAGTTAAGTTAAATTTGTATGTGGCTCGAAGAGCGAAATTACGGGGATAGAGCCCTGTGTTTGTTAAAGATTTTACTGTAAGAAATTGTGAGTGGGGGATTGGCCTACCACCTCTCATTGTTTTTCTGTGGTTTAAACGGTGGTCAGCAGGGGCAAGTAGTGTGACACAAAATCAAACGTTCATCCCTTCTGATCGGTGATAAAATGATTAACCTTATCTAACCTAACCATAGGTTGTTATGGATTCGGTTAGTAAGAAAAGTCTTATTGTATTTGTCGTCAGAGCAGTTGATTTGAAAAAAAAGCTCCTACTAGGTTAGTTAGTCTAAGCTACCTTCTTCATTGACTAACAACTTGTGTTCATGAAACATTAACGCTTACCACTGGGTCGTCTTTTGTTCCTTTTCCAACTCGCTTCTCGCAACGATGTCATTTCCTAATATAAATACGTGTACTTTGAGTAGGTTGTTACAAAATTTAGAAACTTAGAATTTTAGATATTATATTTGAATTCCAGTCATTTCAACTCTCATTACTTGAAGTATTGATTTGCAAGGGTAATTATAAAATGTGGTTTAAAAAGTAATAAATTAGATAAATAAATACATGTACCTATTGTTGGTCAAACGAAAAAGTGTTGTGATATAGTTGATGATATTATAGTATGATATATTGATTGCTGAATCGAATCATTACATTATTCACCAAAAGCCTGTTTTCCACTTATATATTTTTAATACACATGAAAACTAAATGTAGAATATAGTTGCTTATTATTTTAAATAATTTTTTTAGACGCAATAAAGAACGGTACGTATTTTTTTGTGATTTTTTTAAAAATTTATGTTGATTAAACACTCACTATAATATTGCTATAGTTGTATAACGGCTTATAGATTAAAGTAATAGCATTCATAAATAAAGTTAGTTTACGAATTTAAATGATGGTTATTTATAGGTATAATTGATAGTTTTTAGAGATGGTCGAATTATCCGAAGATTGAAAAACTGAACAGAAATTTAGGTGTTCAGTTTTAAGTTTGGAAGTTATAACATAACTTAGTTTTCAATAACTTTATGCACGTGGAAATTAAAGTATGCCTAAAGTCTGCTAAAAACCGTACTTCGTGATGTCTTCTTTGATAAGGTCTAGGCTATTGCCAATAAAGTTTTTAATAATCTATTTTTATAGTTAAGTAGTTAAAAATATTTAAAACTTTAGGTGATATTCGTGGTTAAATAATACTGTTTACTAGTGGTTACCATCGTAAAAGTATAAGCAAGTTTGCAAAACAGAACGTCGAAACACCGACTTGGTTTTAAAAACATAACAAATTTACTTATAAAGAACAACAAGTGTATTTGAATTGTTCAATTAATTAAAAACATTAAATATTTGTTTTTACAGAATCAGACGGTAAATATTTAAGTTCTATAATTTGATTTAATTAAGAGTTTTTCATTTGCTTTAAAGAGTTTTGGCTTCGTTTAACAAGTTTATGCTAGCTCAAGGTTAGGATTTGAATTAGGTACCTACCTATGCCAGTTTCGATATAATTTGACGTGGATAGAGTTGAAATAACATTGAATACGTCCACAAAGTCAATAACTCTCACTTTTTTGGATAGTCGAGGCAGTATTGAGAAGTCATAGATTATGTTACATATTATTTATATCTAAATTAACCCTTATGGAGAGTTATTGAATACTACAATTTACCACCTCCACTCCTCGTGTGTATCCATATGTGATTCGGGTATTCCTGAAGAATTTAGATAATGTATGATATATTTATGCAGTATGCTAATTGTTAGTAATTTAGTGGCTACTTGTTATTCTCCCGTGTTACCGTGTTAATAGAGTTTGACACGTTGATCAAATAAATTGCGCACATATTTTCGTAAACAGTGGGAGTCCAATGTGGGTTTGTAACTTGCAATTTTTACAATCGCCATTACTCTATCAATAACATCTAGCGTAAATTTACCTTTTATAAATCAAAACTAATTATTTGATAGATTCTTTGTTTCCGTTAGAAACCTAACCTAACCTCTTCAACCCGCGTCTTAGGCCTTTTTTAGTGGTTTATTTGTTATAATATGATTAGATAGAATTTGCCTCTTTGCAGTTACCACTCAACCGAAAAAGAATTTTCCACCAGATAGCTGTTGAACACATAAACTATCTTCGCTTGACTTCTTAAAAGATTTTGCAGCAGATATCATTTTTGCAATCTCAGATATCTTTGCTAATCAGTGCCTGATTTATAGTGTATTAGTCTACGAAAGCTACACTATTTTCTAGGTACATAGCTAGAAAGCACCCCTTCAATAACTGCCTATATCGTACATTATATTAGGGTGATTTCTGACAAGTCAATACCATATTATGTTATACGTTAACCGTTATTGAAGGTAATAGACAACAACTTGGCATAATTATTCTCAGTTTCTCTCCTGACTTCTTCTAACCATATTCATAAATTGTTTCAACGTCTCTCTTGCTGAGATTTATTTTTCCCTGCTAGTTTCAAGTCCAATTAATTAATTAATCTACCTTGAGTTGTATTAAAATAATATCATGACAAAGAACGATTGATCCAGGGAGTAGCTATTCTATCTTTTGGCAGTATACAGATTTTATTCGTAACATAAGAACGATTTCAATAAATATATTTTTAGAATAAATAAATATATTTTTAAAAGTTTTTAGAGATGGTCGAATTATCCGAAGATTGAAAAACTGAACAGAAATTTAGGTGTTCAGTTTTAAGTTTGGAAGTTTTAACATAACTTAGTTTTCAATAACTTTATGCACGTGGAAATTAAAGCATGCCTAAAGTCTGCTAAAAACCGTACTTCGTGATGTCTTCTTTGATAAGGTCTAGGCTATTGCCAATAAAGTTTTTAATAATCTATTTTTATAGTTAAGTAGTTAAAAATATTTAAAACTTTAGGTGATATTCGTGGTTAAATAATACTGTTTACTAGTGGTTACCATCGTAAAAGTATAAGCAAGTTTGCAAAACAGAACGTCGAAACACCGACTTGGTTTTAAAAACATAACAAATTTACTTATAAAGAACAACAAGTGTATTTGAATTGTTCAATTAATTAAAAACATTAAATATTTGTTTTTACAGAATCACCCGGTAAATATTTAAGTTCTATAATTTGATTTAATTAAGAGTTTTTCATTTGCTTTAAAGAGTTTTGGCTTCGTTTAACAAGTTTATGCTAGCTCAATGTTAGGATTTGAATTAAGTACCTATGCCAGTTTCAATATAATTTGACGTGGATAGAGTTGAAATAACATTGAATACGTTTACAAAGTCAATAACTCTCACTTTTTTGGATAGTCGAGGCAGTATTGAGAAGTCATAGAATATGTTACATATTATTTATATCTAAATTAACCTCCAATGTGGGTTTGTATCTTGCAATTTTTACAATCGCCATTACTCTATCAATAACATCTAGCGTAAATTTACCTTTTATAAATCAAAACTAATTATTTGATAGATTCTTTGTTTCCGTTAGAAACCTAAAAAAATAAAAATAATATCATGACAAAGAACGATTGATCCGCGGAGTAGCTATTCTATCTTTTGGCAGTATACAGATTTTATTCGTAACATAAGAACGATTTCAATAAATATATTTTTAGGATAATATAAAAATCAGTATTTATATTATGTTATAATAATATAGTATAATTGTTCAGAGAAAAATGAATATTTATCTTGCACGTCCGGTGTTCCTCAAGGAAAACATTTTTCTCCTCTTTTGTTCTCTCTATTTAATAACAATTTCTCTTATCTTCTTTCTTATAGCCGTATTTTATGTTTTTCCAATTACTTAAAACTTTACCCTCTTTAGGATACCTATTTGGATGATTGTGTATCTTACTACAGATATGCTTGTCTATTAAATTACTCTATTGTGCACTTGTTCGTTCTATTGTTGAGTATGGAGTGTTATTTGGGATCTTCACACCATCTGTGACTCATTAAAGCTTGAAAGTGTTCAACGAAAATTTTTGAGGTATCAAGCTAAATTAAATATCCCTTGTGAGTCCTATAATTATAACCTTGTTGCGTTGCAAGTTGGTTTGGTTTCCTTCGCTGAACGTAAATGTATTTCGGAGAATAAGTTTTTTGACGGTTTGTTACGTGGTAATATTGGCTCTTCTGAATTACTCTCCTTAATTTCATTCTGAGTACTTCAGCACTCACCTCGATTTGTAGCTCCTTTTTATATTCCCTTTACATCGACCTATTTCCTTAAAAATGAACCTATCAAACGTATGATGTACAATGCCAATGTGGATCCTTCTTTTCTTTTGAATCATTTTGTATTATAAGTTAATAACCTTCTAGTTATTAGAACATTTTTGTCATTGTTTATATAATTAATGTATATATATAACATTGTAAAGTGTAAAATGTAATGTTCATATGTTTAAAAGGGTTTATCCCGTATATTTAATAAAAATAATGAATAAAATAAAAAATAATTAATTCTTAATAGCAATAATTGGTAAGTTAAATTTCTAAAATATTTTTCTAATATATTTCATAAGGTTTATCTCAATTATTTATTTTAACTATAAAAATGAATTAGTCATATCTACATTATGTTTTTGATTTATTTGCAACAGCAGTGAGTACGTAATTTTAATATTTTCACCACTACTTTAAAATTTTTTTAGATGTAGAAATATTTTTATATACTAGTATTTACTTGTATTAAATATTGTTGTGTGTGCCTTATGTTTTAAGAAAATTAGTTTTTTTTACAAGAATTTCAAAAAGCCTATTAATTATTGAAGTCTAAAATATAAATGATATCTATATCAATTTTTTTAATTATTTATATAATATTATAATATTATATAGTATACAATTTTATTTTTTTTTTCATCAGAGAAAATTTGTATGTATATTTTTATTATTTTTATTTATATACAAAAATTTATTTTTATATATATTTTTTTTTTGTAGCATTTACTATTTTGTCCATTTGTCTCAATTTTAGTTTTTATTTAAATAAACATCAGAGTTTAGAAGCATTAGATATCGTATTACTCAAAAAGTATAAGTTTTAGTATTACTCAAAAAGTCCATAGTCTTTGCTCATTTACAATTAAAACTTAAATCACTGTTTTTGAAATGTTTTTAATATTGTAGAAAAAAAATACGCATGTGCCTGTTTAAATTGAAATACTCGAAATAAAAAGGCAGAGTTGATTATTATAGCCTCAAATATCCAAATAATATTATTATAGTCTATATAAAATAAAAAAGGTTTTCACGTTGAACGCTATTGTAAATTTAATATCATATAAATATAATATAATAAATCGTATTGATATCACGATAATATTATCTAAACATTTTTTTTTAGTGGCCATGTGTGAGTATTTTTCATGTTTATTATGATATTTTACAGTTTTTAATATTTTTAATTTCTCCTGATGTATATCAGAGCATTGTTTGGATAGTTATTATGTATTTATGAGAAGTAATACGCAGAAAAAGTTATTAAATGAATCAAATACATGGTTATATAATGTGAAAAAATATTAATTAAATAATTATACTTAGTACTGCTAAAATTATTTCACACATTGTCTGCTAAATAAATGAAAATCTGTCTAGATGAATTTATATTCTAGAATATAGACTAACTGTCCCCCGTGATATCAATGGGTCTCTATACCCGACAGCAAAAGAGATAATCACTGCGGTCTCTTAGTAGCGTTCGCTAATAAACATAAAATATATATGATAATATTATGTGTATATAATGTTTTACATTTTACAATATGATTAAATACTATACGTACACATAGTATCCCTATTTTGGAATAGCCAGATAACAAATCAAAAATGATTTTTTACTTGTGATCAGTTTTAATTTACTTCGAATTGGATTTAGAAACTCCTCTTGGATGTAGGTATACTGATTTTTATTTTGGCATCTTGTTTTCTCGTCAAGTAAGTTAAGAGGATGCCACACCCGCATGTGTTGTCTCCGTCTTACAAATGTATAACATAGCAAAATCTGTTTAGCGTGAGACAAGTTTTCTCCCTCAATATTTATATTAAAATTTTCAAAATTTCACAACGCATAGGTAAGAACTTTATCTGTGTCGTAGCGTCGTTATTTTTTTGATAACATAGATATAATTAAAATTATAAGCTTAAGAAAATACATTTATTTTTTATTTTTTCATTAAATTACTAAAAAATATTGGTTTGTGCTATCAAAAAAATAACGACGCTATGACACAGATAAATTTCTTACCTATGCGTTGTGAAATTTTGAAAATTTTAATATAAATATTGAGGGAGAAAACTTATCCCGCGCTAAACAGATTTTGCTATGTTATACGTTTGTAAGACGGAGACAACACATGCGGGTGTGGCGTCCTCTTAACAACACCATGATAAAATTCAAAAACAAAACATCACCGGAGAAAACAACGTAGCAGCGGAATTACTAAAAAATTGAAAAGAAGTTCAGTGTCTACAGTCATTCAGTATCACGGTTGTTATTTGATTAGTTTTACTCTGCTTATTGATTATTATCCCACAATGCCTCAAACTATTAAATCGGATACGTCCATGAAAAATCAACTTGATTATTTATGAGAGCAAACTTACTCTAATTAATAATTCACTTGGTTGTATGCAAGCATCAATTAATAATTTAAGAGGTGAAAATATAATTTTAAAAGACGAAATAAGTAACTTATATAGCAAAATTGTAACGTTCAAAGCTAATCACTATCAGAACAAATATCGAATGAAAAAGTAATAAAATATGAAGCACAAAATACAATTATTAAAAGTAATAATATGATAATTTAAATTTTGCAGAATTAAGTATCTAACGAATCTGTTGATAGTTCTATGTCGATTGTTAAAGAAATCTTATCTGACCTTGTTCAAAATTTAAGTATTGTTCAAACTAAGCGTACAGGCAAAAATCGTTATACCGAGCGACCGTTATTAATTGAATTTCATAATGCTTCCATTGCAAAATTATTACAATTTTATTATGTTTAATAATAAAATAGGAGGTTTGGAAACGAAAATTTTCATGTCGTGCGTAAAAATAATTTCAAATTTAATTGGTCAGCAAGAAGTGATTGTAAAGATTTCGAGGGAGTGAAAAGAGGTAACAGTATAACGTTGCCTGATGCACAATAACACATGCCGGCCGTTTCATCGCAAAATTTTAACGCCTAACAATATTCACATATTTTGTCAATTGCACCGGTGGACATTTTAAAATAGGTTAATAATTTATATCTAGTATATTAAATATTTATATCATTTGAACGCAAGACGAACAAATCTCTCTTGTTCTTGTGCTCTAAATGTATCTATCTACTGTATCTAGCGTTTACGGGCTATCCTTGTTTTTGACATTAGTATTTAGTTGTCACAGATATTCATAACGTTGTTCTGGAGGTTCTGACTCTCTGCTGTTTTGATTCTATTATCTGCGTATTATGTTCCTGCGATTTGTTCTGCCGATTGGTGACATTTTGCAACACGTCTCTGTTACACTGATTGTTGTGATTAGTTTTTTTTAGCAGCATTTTACTGAAAATAATAATTAGAAATAGTTGAAATAAAATAGGAATGATAGAATAATAAGCATGGAAGCAACTTTTTAGATTGATTGTTCGTTTTTAATATATTATATTATTAATATTTATTATTTTTATACTTACAATTGTTGGTATTGCTGTCACATTCAGAAATTCATTTTATTGAAATCTTTTGATTACTTTAAAATCAATTTCAATAACAATTTGGGGAAAATTAATAAATAATTGCATTAAATATTTCAAATCAATTAACTATAATAATAAAAAATACGATTGAGATAATTAATCGCAATAAAAACTATCCTATATTATAATAGAAACTTTATCACACAATTTGATAAAAATTTAATCAAAGTCGGTTGAATAGTTTTGAAGTGCATTGCAAATATACCCGACATAATATGTGAAATTTGTATAAATAAATAAATAAATATATAGTATATAAATATAATGTGTAAATATTATAAATATTTTAAATTTAATAAAAAAATTATCATTCATAATATAGGTGTATACCGTACGTATTATTTATTTATGCATTTTTTTCGAGTTTATTATTACGGTACTTCCCATTTCACGTAAAAAACGGTTAATACATTTTAGATTCTGATCACATAATATTATTTTGAAGAATATGTGTTTTTATTTTTGAGAACAGTAAAAATGTTTTTATTTATAACATCCAGGGTATTTTTTGGTATACAATTGAATCTAGTTGATGTAATTTAGGATCAAAACTACCAAAACCACAAAAAAAAAAAATATTTCAATTTCAATGTTATATTTTAAGCTATTTATGAATAATTATTGAAATTACACTTTTTTTCGAATTTAGTTGAATTAACTTATTAATAGTTGTACAATTAATACATAAACTTCAAACACTTATAAAAAATATTTCTTGTATTGCAATGATTTTTTTTTTATAATTCCTACAAGTAACACTTAAGTATATGGACTCATCTATTAAATTTTTAAACAGAAATCAATTTCTTCATGAATAGATTAAAAAGATTTTAAAAATTTTGAAAATTATTTTTATACATAGAAAATTTTAATATAAGTATTTGAAATTTTTTTATTTATTTATTTATCATTGAGTTATAACAATAATAAGAAAACTGGTTTTGATAAAATGCATGTTTTTCATTTGCTAATGGAAATCATAAAGTCGTAAAACCAATAAATAATAATGTATCAACTTGAACTTGATTCAATTTTATAACAGAAACTATCCATACAATTTTAAAACAATATATTTTTTTTTGTATTGTAAAAGGTGTTTTTAGACACACGAAATAATAATTAAAAATGGCGGGCAAGTGGATATCGCTCTGCTGTCTGTATAGTAGTGATAGTCTCTATTGGTCACAATTCTGGATGTGTTAAATTTAAATGCAATGACATGTATCATTGTATACGAAAAACGATTCTGAACGGAGATGATTTGTCAGTCTAGGATAATTAGTAGGATAATATATTAGATTATTACCTATATTTAAATTGTAATATATCGTTATTTTATACTTAGACTTTGTAAAAAAATAATTTTCATACGCTCATAATTTTTTTTTTATATTGACACTGAATTTTTTTTTACATTTACTTGAAGGAAAACTTATAGATAACCTTGTATTGGTTTTTTAACCTTAGGTTCACAAACATTTTACGAATTCCCAACTTCAAAATTTCATTGCAGATTTTTGTGACTTTGATATAGGTATTTTGTAAGCAATTGAACTGCTTTTGAACGAAAATTGTCAATTGTCTTTAAATAGCTTAAATAAGGTCAAAATGTTTCGAAAATTTAATCGTAAATAGATAACGCTAACATTTGGTGACAATTTCAAGTGTTTACAATGATTTTTGAGTTACAGCAAAATCAAAACATCGATTTTGTCAAAAACTGATTATGCGTGAAAATTCCCGTTTTTTCGTTAATTTTTTAGGGTTTTTTATGACACTTTTGAAAACTAACTACTGGAAATTTTTCACTTTTGACTCCCCAAAGTACCAATTATATGAATTTTCCTTCAGAAAAAAAAAACATACATTATTGTAAAATTAATACATTCCTCATTTCGTTCAGAAACTAAACTTTATCAAATATTCTCAAACATATTGCCTTCACTCAAAATCGTTTTTTGTATATAATAGTTTACCATCGTTTCATTAGATTCTGTCGTATGTCATAACAATTATAGTGAAATTCTCAATGGCAATATACACTCGATATGTGAAATGCAGCTGATCGAATTATCTGTTTGGTTTATTTATTATTCAGTGCTGAAAATCGATAAAAGTAGTTCTAATCATTTATGATGAAATATATATCTGTAAAAATAATTGATTGATTCCATCAAGTTTATTATGAATGTAGCTATTATTTAGAAATAGAATCTTAAAGTTCAATTAAAACCAATATGCTAATAAATTTTAAAAATTAACTTCGACAAACTATTTTTAAATCATGATAATTCATAATACTCTTAAGTTATTGTTTATTTCTTCTTATTAAATAAGTAAGTATAAGTATAACAATTATATATTTTTTTTTCTACAGTTGGAATAGGTACGTAATAATTATATTTTTATCTAATCAGTTAACCAAATTATGCTGAATTAACAATCAATACAGCCACTTTTTTATTGTTAAATATTTAATATTATTAACTACAGAATTAAAACCATTAGGTTTTATCTACACATTAAAATAAATTAGATACAACCAAATCGATTTTGCAATACTAAATTTTGTTACCCTGGAAATATGCATTTAAGATATTTAACACAGACTAAACAAGTTCAAAATGAACTAGACTAATTATATAGGCTCAGTGGGGCCGACGACCTCTACTGGGTGGCGTCATAGTACCACGTATTGATCCTCGTAGGAGGAGCTTCGCTGACGATGAGGATGTCGACGTTGGATTCTGCGGCCTGCTGTAACGCCAGAGCGTGGGCAGCCTTGCAGCAGTTTAGGTTGATCTGCAGAAATGTATGCATCTTAAAGGTTGATCTGGGCGTCGGGATCTATCCCTGACTCCCTTAGCTCGGTGGATGGCGTCTTGTTTCTGGACAATGCTTTGCGATGGGCGGTGCACTTACTGCTGCCGGAATAGTGGTTAGTTGGTTCCCTTATGTCCATGCAGGCTGCACAATTTGGAGGCGAGGAACAGGCAGATGCTCTGTGGCTTACGCTGCTGAAGAGGCTGCAGGCTTTTGAACAATCCGGGCCCTTACATGTGTGGGTGGTGTACCCGTATCCGAGACATCGTAAACATCTTGTGACGGTTATTGAGTCTCACTCTTGCTATAATCCATCCGATACTAATGCGGCCCATCTTAGCGAGTTTTATTGCTTCCACGCTCTTCAGCTTTACCGTGGCTCTTTGTGTACCCGCGTAGGCTGGAAGGATGCTTTTAAACTTTATTGATGCGTCGTCCGCAGATAACCCTAGTGCGGATTTGATGCAGCTTTCGACTTCCGAGGCAGTAGTGATATTGTCAAGGTCTTGTATGTCGATGTCGTCGTGGCTGACTAAGTTTCTTACGGCTGCGCGGACTCCCAGGTTGGATTTTATCGCGTTGACGAGTTCTTCTCTTTTTTTGTCCTGATGTTTGAGTCTAATAATGATTTCGCCGTTTCGGCTTTCTGAGATTTTTGAGACTTGGGACCCGATGTCGTTGATGTCGACCTTTTGTCCTAACCTAACCTAACCTAACCAGCCTCACTGTCCGCATCATTTATTGATAAATGTGACCACAAAACATTACAATTACATAGTAATTATATAGAAAAATGTACAATAAATGGGGGCCTCTAACTACCCTGATTATCCCACAACAAAAAAAGTTTTCTCTAATCTAATATAAGTAAGATATAAAAACAAAATACAATTAAGCTTCAGCATCAACTCATTGCCTCGCCCTTTCCCACTCTTCCTTCTGACCGATATGTCTTCTACCATTTTCGTAAAAACCCCCTTCCTTGCGGACTCCATAATCCTCCTCCTTTGATGGGGGTTCACAGGAAGCTCGCTGACAACTGGACCACACAGCAAGTCTATCACGTCCTCTGGACGGGCTTGTCGTCCCAGGGACTCCACCAACTCCCGTCTCTCAGCGTCCCAGAACATACAAATAAACAGTGTATGTTCAACGTCGTCCACTTCCGCCGGGCAGTGGAAACAGGCTGGAGTGTGCGCCCTACTCCTAGACCACAAGTACTCCTGGAAGCAACCGTGTCCCGTGAGGGCCTGGGCCATGTGGAAGCTAACCATCCTCGACCCACAGTACCACCACCTCGACGGGTCCGGGATAAGGCGCCTAGTCCATGCAGCCTTAGGCGTCGAGTCCCAAACCTCCTGGCCAGCTTGAAATTGTCTCTGCCGTGAGTTCTCGCTTATTCGGAACAACACGAGTTGCTTTGGCCGCCGTGAACTTCCTTCTGCCTTCCGCCTGCAGAAAAGCCGGAGTCATCCTGGCCAGAACCAGAGACGCCATGTTCGACACAGTGCGATAGCATCTAGCCACCTTAAGTGTGGCGCACCTCTGAGCCTGCAAGAGCGTATTCTTATTTTTCTGCGTACTTGAGGTGGACTCGGACCAGACCGTAAGCACCGAACGCTTTGCGTGTGAGGGACCACCAACGTTGGCAAGAGTCTCCCGAGCGCTGCCGCCGCGGAGCCAATGTGGTCCACAAACGACAGCCTGGTGTCTAGTCGGACACCCTAATACCTAATGGCGTTCATGATAGAGACCTGACACCCTTGGAGTAACAGGTTAGGCGCACGGTAGGCGTGTTTGTTGGTCAAAACCACACACTCCGACTTCTCCGGTGCCAATTGAAGACGATTAGAGGACATCCAGCCGGCGATGTTTTCGAGCGTTGGATTTACTATCCACTCCACAGCAACCACCGCCACATGCCATAGGCGCAACTAGGGGGGCTACAAGGCTACTAAGGCTACAAGCCTTATCCCTTCACACACCTGGAGTCTTAAGAACCCGTCATAGAATAGATTCCACAGGGTGGGACCGAGAACCGATACCTGCAGGACACCACAAGTGACGGGCAGACACAAGTCCTCGTTCATCACCAGGCATCTGGCACACATATACGACCTCAGGACTCGGGTAAGGTATGCTGGGACCACACATCTGCGAAGCACCTTGTCAATAAGACTCCAAGGTGCCGAGTAGAATGCGTTTTTGACATCCGGCGTTGCTCCTCCAACTTGTTGAGCAAGACTCTCTGGAACACCTTTCCGTCCCCGTCAAGAAGGCTGATTGGACAGAAGCTGGGAGGAAGATCACGATGTCTACCCTGGCCTTTATGCAGTAGTACCAGATTTGGACTTTTCCACCTAGAAGGGAAGATACCACCGGTGAAGCAAGTTGCGTTGTAGCAGTTAATAAACTCCTCCGGGAAACGTATGAAGACATACCTAACCTTGAATGTATCGTCTATTATGGAAGTGGGTTGGACCCTCACGAAGGTCGGTGTATCCCCTTGGTTCGCCAGGACGAGTCCTTTTTTTTTCGCTAAACAAGGAGGGAAGTAAGTTTCCCCATTACTTCCTCCCTGTCAGCATCATTTATTCAAATGAAATACAAACAAAATAACAAACCGATACAAATAAAAGTATTCATTTATCATTATTACACAAAACCAAATTGGGGCCTCTAACCACCCTGAGTTCGGCTACTTAGCCCACAACAATTTAACTTAACTAATTTACAAGACTGCTCTGTGTCTATGCCTCTCCAACTCTTCCTTTTTTGATATAATGGCCTCGAACATCTCTGTTGTGGGTATAATAACTTAACTCATTTTATTTAAATGGACTGTAATTTTTATAATTTAAATTCTGGTAACATAATCGATACAGTGCTCGCGTCCGACTAACAGCAGTTGAAGCGGGAGTCACCGATTAAATTATAGGTAATAACAATTAATTAAAATAATAATAATAATAATAATGTTGATAACAAGAATGCAAATATAATATGTAATGCGTACGCGACAAGCTGCCGGCCTTGAAATAACATTTCAAATAATAATTCAAATTTACAATAAAATTTGCAACGAAAAATTTCAAGTATACATAATAGGCATATTATACAAACAAAATACACATTTTTTTTACAAATTACAATTACCCGCGAATGGTAATGGACATAGTTGCCTTACTGCTCTACGGAAGATTCCACTCGTTGTTTGAACGTCGGCAACACGTATGACTCCGTCTTGCCCTGGTATGACCTTAATAATACGCCCCAAACGCCATTTCATTGGTGGAAGGTTTTCCTCACGCATAATAACAATAGAATCCTCCTTTAGTTTAACACCCTTTTCGCTTGCCCACTTTGCCCGTTCCTGAAGCTGAGAGAGATACTCTTGGCTCCATCGTCTCCATAAAATATCCGAATATTGTGACACACGTCGCCAACGAGATAGATAATTTGTTGGTATGTTCGTGTCATCGATTTCCGGTATTGCGGTTAGAGAGTCACCGATTAAAAAATGCCCGGGAGTTAAATGGGACATATCGTTGGGATCGGAAGACATAAGTGTTAAAGGACGACTATTTAGGCACGCCTCTGCTCGGGTTATAATGGTTAGCAACTCCTCGTACGTAAAGTACGACTCACCTAATACTTTAGATAGTAAGGATTTCATAGATTTTACGCCCGCTTCCCATAAACCTCCGAAGTGAGGTGAGCGGGCTGGTATGAATTTCCAATCAATGCCTAAATCTGATAACATATCCGTAGTCCTTTTTTTATTTTCGTCGCTATGAAATAATTGGTACCACTCCTTTAATTTTCGGTTGGCACCGACAAAGTTTGTTGCGTTATCTGAATATATTATAATACTTTTTCCCCGACGATCAAAAAATCTATTTAATGCGCGTATAAATGCATCGGTGCTCAAGTCACTTACGAGCTCGAGATGTATTGCTCGCGTCGCCAAACAAATAAAAACGCAAATATAAGACTTCACTTTCGGAGCATTTCTTCGTATACTAGTCTTAACCATAAAAGGTCCGGCGATGTCTACTCCACATCTTAAAAACGCGCGGCCTGGAGACACTCGATGCTTAGGCAAATCACCCATTATTGGTTGAATGATAACAGGTTTTTGTTTAAAACAAATAATGCATTTGTTAACAATATTTCGTGCTAAATTTCGGCCGTTAATTGGCCAGTAGCTCATGCGTACGGAAGATAGTATAGCTTGTGGACCTCCGTGCATTAGTGTTACGTGCTCGTTACGTAATAACAATTTCGTAAAATTGCTATTTGATGGTAACACGATAGGGTTACGCTGGAAAATCGAAATCGATGCCGCATGTTTTAATCGTCCACCCACGCATATTATATTATCATTATCTAAGAATGGTCGTAGACGAAATATTTTACTCTTACTTGATATTCTTCCTCCGTTAAGCAAAGATTTGATTTCCTTAGAAAATTCCTCCCTTTGAACTACTTTTATTAATGACGTTTTTGCTAATTTTATTTCATCGGAACTTAAACTACCGATTCGTCGGTGCCAATCACTTGATTTGTATCTCTTACGTGAGCAATTATTTTTGAATCGTAAACAATATGCAACAACTCTTAACAATTTACTAAATGACGAATAACGATTTACGATATTTATATCACTTTCCGTAGTGCATAAAACGCTTATCTCCTTGATTTTTATTTCCGCGCTCTCTTCGTTACAATCGAACGAGCGGTTAGCGTTATCAAGCCACTCATTTTCGTGTCGTAACAACCAACTTGGACCATTCCACCAGACTGATAAACTTGCTAATTGGGTAGGACAACAACCGCGAGATATCACGTCCGCCGGATTATCGACACCACTAACGTGAAACCAGTTTGCCGGAGACGTAATCTCTTGGATTTGACCAACTCGGTGTGCGACGAAAGTTTTCCATTTTTTCGACATTGACGTAATCCAACATAATGTGACGAGGGAATCGGTCCAGTAATAGGTTCTACCTATTGGCAACTTCAACTTCGGTACGATCTTATTTGCTACCTTTGCTAGCAATAGGGCGGCGCACAATTCCAATCGTGGTAGAGACAATATTTTGAGGGGTGCTACCTTTGACTTTGCGCAAATTAATTGCAAGTTATGTTTGTTATTCATATCCGTACAACGTAAATACAAACAACGTAAATACAAACAACTTAATCGATATGTTTTTATAGGCTCATTATCTTTTTTTCTCCACAATATCCGTTGATAATCACAATGTTTATCGTATACCTGTATCTGTCGGTACATTTTCTTTATATCTTGTTTACGACATTTTCACGAAACGGCAATTGTACGACAAACCGACCTTTCTCGTCGCGACTAACGTTCTGCTCAAAATGTTGTTCACAAGTTTTTTCTTCCATCGTGTACGGCTTGATCTGGCCATAATCCTCTACGCGCCAAAATTGTTGTAATAAATTTTCTAAAGATTCATATTTGTATTTATGGATATTTTCGGAAATGTTTGATGCATAACAGGAAATCGAATTGTTTGTGTTTCTGCGATTTGGTGTTAGACCAGAAATAATATATCCAAATTTAGACTCGCGATAAACCGGGCCATTTAAATCCGGTTTATACTGCTGAGCGCCCACAATCTCATAAAAATGACGTGCTCCAATTAATATGTCAATTTTCTGCGGCACGTTATATGAAGGATCCGCAAGCGTAATATTTCCGAGATTCACTTTGTTTTTGGTTACACGCCGCGCAGGTAAATCTCCCGTGATTTTTGGAACAATTAATAATTCCGTGTTTATTTCATAATCACTTACACGTGATTTAATTCTTAATGATACCGTTGCGGTCACGTTTTGTTTTGACTTCCCAATGCCGTAAACAATATGATTAGTCTTATATTTATTTAATTTTAAACTGTTTACCAACTCAGAACAAATGAAATGATTCGTAGACCCAGAATCGAGCAATGCCCGAGCGTAAGTCTTCTCGCCGTTCAAGCTAAATACCTCTACTACCGCGGTACCTAACAACACGTTATCTGACTCATTAGAAACGTGTGCTGTCGTTGACGTCGTTGCGGTTTGTTCAGCTTTACTCGTATTTACACCTTGTTCGTCGGGCTCCTTTGTACTGGAATTTTGCCTTAAATGTAACATTGTGTTATGTGGTCTATTGCATTTAAAACAATATTTACCATAACATTTACCGCTGTGTTTGCGTAAGCAAATTTTACATAAATCTAGTTTGATGACCTTGTCTATACGATCGCGTGCCGATAAAGATGTAAACAAGGGACACTTATAAATAGTGTGCGGCTGATTACACGCATAGCATACGACCGTATCGGTAGACGTAAATGTCGTTGAACTCGTTGCCGCCTGATATTTATTATTTTTACTGAATCTTGTAAGACCTTTTTCCTTTGCGGACGACTCTGTATATTTTATGTATTTCGACGACTCAATGGCTTCTGATATTTTGAATCGTTCCTCAATGAACTGTATGAATTCTGAGATTGACGGTATCTTGTCCTGTACTGATTTAATTTCCCACTCTTTTAATGTTTCGTTGTCTAATTTTGAACACAATATATGTAACAACAGTGGACCCCACTCTTTCGGTTTCTGTCCAAGCGTTTCTAGAGCTTTCATGTTGCTGGCGAGATCATCAGATAATTTACGTAATTTTTCTGAGGTGCCCTTATTTATTTGAGGCAAATCTACAATATTTTTTACGTGTGTCTGTATCAAAATTTTTTTGTTATTGTATCGAGTGATCAGACTTTGCCAAGCTATCTCATAATTTGTAGACGTAGTTTCTAAATATTTTATACAACTTGCTGCGTCATTTGATAACGATGACCTCAAATAGAAAAATTTTTGTATGGCAGTTAAATCCCGATTAGTATGTATTAAAGCCATATAAATATCATTAAATGACGTCCATTCATCGTATTTTCCTGAAAAAACTGGAATATTTAATGGAGCCAATCTAATTGTTGATTGAGTACTGTTTATATATTGTGGTTTATCATCGCCATTTTGTACCCAATCGATTAAATTTTTAGTTTCGATTTTCGTATTCTCTTGTTGTTTTGACGCTCTTATACATTTCTCGGCTTCTGCCATCACCTTGAAGTACAAGTTTTCAACCTCTATGCGGTATGGGTAATGTTCATTTTTATTTCGTGTTTCCTCGTCGTTGGCTTCTATTGCCGTTTGTACCTTTTCAAATTCGTACCAGCTCTCCTCTGTTTTTATTTTACGAATCTCAATCTGTACAACTTCTCGTGCCTCTGATTGTATATAGGTTGAAAATCTCGTTAATGCTGCCTTTAATTGGCCTCTTCGCGCTATCAACGCTGGTATGGCCTCACTCATATTTAACGCTCTGGTGAATAGATAATTATCAACTGTTCAATGTGCTGACTCTATTTATACAATTGAATAATTTCTATAGGTACGTTCCTTTGTACGAGTTGCACTTTGTATCTTATAAACCAGACTCTGTTCGATATTACTATTTATAAATTAATTTTACCAACTACGAATTGCTAACCTTACCTAACCCTCGAATGCGCGTCTATTTTGTAGTATAAGGAATAAGGGAACTATGGTAACTTTTTATTATCTTTAAGTAATAAAGTGACTCTCTTACCTTGACTCGATATCCAATTTTATTCGTTAGATCTTCCCACGATGTGAACTTCCGCGACGAACTTCTTTTCGAAATTTCACTACCTACACTGTAACCCGCTTGAAATCGACAAGAGATAAATTTACACGACACTCTTGCGATCCGGCCGATGGACCAAATGTTGTGGGTATAATAACTTAACTCATTTTATTTAAATGGACTGTAATTTTTATAATTTAAATTCTGATAACATAATCGATACAGTGCTCGCGTCCGACTAACAGCAGTTGAAGCGGGAGTCACCGATTAAATTATAGGTAATAACAATTAATTAAAATAATAATAATAATAATAATGTTGATAACAAGAATGCAAATATAATATGTAATGCGTACGCGACAATCTCCTTGAAAAGGTCGCAATGAATTTTGCCCGTCTCCGGTAGCCTTCTCCTTCGGACAGGATCTTCGGGTAGCTGCTCCCGCACTGGGCCGCAAAGCAGGTCCGACACATCCTCTGGGATGACTGGTCTGCCAACCGCTCTCTCCAGCCCCAATCTATACGCGTTCCAGAACGTGCAATTAAACACGGTATGCTCTACATCGTCTTTCTCCGACTGGCAGTGACAGCATACCTCACTGATGGCCCTTCCCCTCTTCAATAAATAACTTTGGAACCACCGTGTCCAGACAGAACCTGAGCCATGTGGAAACTGATATCTCTGGGACCATAGGTCCACCACCTGGTTAATTTAGGAATTAGCCGCTTCGTCCACGCTGCCTTGGTGAACGTGGAGTCCCACAGCTCCTGCCAACAACCCACCATCTCCTCCGTGACCTCAGACCTCGAGCACTCCAATCCCGCCTTCCTTGTATCGGTGATGCGGTTTCTCCCGTTTTCTTCCTCTGACCGGTGGAATACTGGCGAGGACCAGAGCCGCCATATCGGAGACGGTCCGATAGCACCTCGCAACCCTAAGAGCGGCGCACCTCTGGGCCTGCAGCATCAGGTGCTTGTACTTCTGTACATTCTGTACGCTGTCCGCCCATACTGGAGCCCAGTAAAGTAGATGACTGCTTACTACGCTCATTAGCAGTCTGCACTTGGACTGCTTGGGTCCACCGACGTTTGGCATCAGCCTTCCCAGCGCCGCTCCAGCCACCGATATGACGTGCTGCCCAAAAGACAATCTCGTGTCTAAATGGACGCCTCGATATCTATCAGTCCGCTTTATCGGTACCAGGCAACCTTGTATACTCAACTCGGGATCTCGAAACACACGTTTCTTAGTCAGAACGACACACTCCGATTTCTTGGGAGTTAGACTCAAACCGTTACTGGACATCCAATCCACGATGGTCGAGATGATGGGATTGACCAGTTGCTCGATTAGCTCCGCGTTGTGAGCGACGGCAACGATTGCGACGTCGTGCGCAAACGCCACTAATTCGACCCGCTCTGGAAGCGGTAGCCTTAGTACTCTGTCGTAGAAAGGGTTAATTAATCTCCAAGGCGCCGAATGAAACGCGTTATTGATGTCTAGGGTAATCAGTACCCATAGGTGTCGGTACTGGACTGCTCCTCTGCCTGCTGTCGCAGCTACACGCAGGTACTTCACCAATAGTGTCCGTCGTCGACCTGGACCGTCTAAAACCAAAATGCCTTTCGCTAAGACCTCCGACCGCCTCGATGTGTTGGTTCAGCTTGTCCAACAGGAGCCTCTCAAACACCTTTCAAGAGCCATCCAGCAGGCTGATTGGTCGATAGCTCGACGTGGCCGCCCTGGGTTTGTTCTGACCCTTATGTAGCAAAACCAATTTCGCTCGTTTCCAGCCCGACGGGAAGTGGCCCGCAGCCAGACAGGAATTGAAGCACTCGCCGAAGATTGCTGGAAACTTGGCGTAGGCCAATTTGATGAGCTCGTTGGGTACGAGGTCGGGGCCTGGCGCCTTAATCGAAGGTAATTTGTTTACTGCTTTAGCTACTTCATCCGGCGTGAACCGAGGCACTATTGTGGAATCTTCCGACAGATCCATAATGGCCGCGATGTCATTGCTGGACTCGGGGACGGAGTTCCAGTCAAACACGGGTGTTAGCGGAAATAATCCCCTAGCCAAGTTCACCGCTGCGCCTGCTCCGATTTTGGAGAGCGTGGGCCTAGCCTCTTAGTGACCAGTCTGTAGGGTAGGCCCCACGGGTCACTGTCAACCGATCGGGACAACTCCACCCAGTTCCTCTTCTGAGCGCTGCGGATTGCCCGTTTTAGCTCGAATCGTGCTGCGTTGTAGGCTTCAAGTTCTGTCGCGAGCACAACCGGACCCGATATGCGGCCGGCTCGTTGATATGCCCATCGGGCAGCTATGGCTCTCTTTCGCAGGTCGGCAATACCGTCGCTCCACCAGTGAACCGACTTCCTTCCTTTTAGCACAGTTCTTTTAGGCATTGCCGCATCGCACGATAAGGAGAGAAAGTCATTCAACCGCTCGGCGTATTCGTCAGCGGAAGCATGCTCGGGCAGCGGCTGCGGAGGACCAGTCAACTCGCAGAATACGCTCAATGCGTCCGGGTTGAGCTTTTTTACGGACCAACCTCGCACCTCGGCACAGTCAAACGTTCCAGAGCTGACACCTGAGGTAGACACGTTTTACTCGATGTACAAGTGATCACTAGCAGAGTATGTGTTCTCTAAGACCTCCCAGCCCGAGATTAGTGGACGACCACGTAGTATAACCCGCTCGAATGTGACGTTAATAATAGAGGTGGCGTTGACTCGCAATAATCAGGTCCGCAGGTGCCCCGGGGAGATGGCGGATCGAATCCTCGAGATCATCCAGAAACGATTTGAACTCCTGTGACGAGCATTTCGGTGAGCAGTAACAACTGTAAAAATTGATACCACTGATGGTCGCCCACACGAAACCAACGCCAGCACCATAGTCGTCGATGACCAGGTCACCCGCTACTGAGATGGCGCACTATCCGTCAGAACTAGGACCCACCGCTCCACATCCGACACAGTGCGGCAAAAGTCGGAAATCAAGTCCACGCTGGCGCTGCATTCAGCCATCGTTTGTGACAACAGCTGTTGTGCAACCCAGCAATGGTTGATGTTGACTAGCAACACCCGTAATGCTGCGCCAGATGTTGGGCACCCAGGAGCTTGAGGTGCCGGATCGATCATGATGATGACGATTTCTCACCGACCACGCCCACGAGTTTTGCAAACTCCCGCGCTGCAACCAGAGTAGCGCAACAGCTTGCAAGCTTGTGTCTGCCATGGCAATCTTTGATGAGCTGGCCTTCTTGTCTGAAGCGGAAGCATTGCCTTTCCGCTTCTGTAGCTTTGCACTCGGCCTTAAAGTGACCAGATATCAGGCATCTGTGACACGTGGATTTTTTCCGCTCCAGAAGCTTTATCCTGCACAGACTCCAGCCAATCTTGACCCGGCCCACCTCTGCCAACTTACTCGCAGTCTCCATAGGTATGTCGATTAGATCTAACCTAACCTATCGCAACCTTACCTCTTCCGATATTCTCTCTGATCCTCACTGGTACCCCTGTCAGGCTAGAGTCCGAGGCTCTTATCTGCTCCTCCACCTTAGCTTCGTCCATCCAATCTGGAACGTTCGTCATCAACATTGGCGTGGTCCTGGTGGGTCTGCCAATCTTCGCTTTCTTTCCCACGGTGTTCTGCAGCTTTCCAGATAATATTTCGGCCTCGTTTTCGCTCTTAACTTGCAACAGAATGCCCCCTGTCCTTGTCCTTCAAACTGCTTGAATCTCCACCCCTATTTCTGAAGGTTTGACGCTGGACACGATTTCCTTCATAATAGATGCATAGGTCGCTCCTTCCTTGGGCTCTGATATGGTGACCGCTTCCGTCCTGGGGGTCTGCCTTCGCACCATCTCCTCTGCGCTCTCGTCCCGTGCACGATGGATTCGTTCACTCTCGATGGGACGTTCTTCGTGGGGAATCCGGCCTGAAGCTACTTTCTTGGTCTTCTTTTTCCGACGAGCAGTCTCCCACACTTCGTCATCTGTTTCAATTGCTGCATCAGTGCCAACCATGTTGTCAGCGCTGGATTGCCAGCAATCTGATGGGGGTAATCGCTCCTGGACAGACTTCGGTGTCCTCGACTCTTTCTTGGATTCTAGTGTTTTACCCCTCTTGTTCTCCGGTATTTGCCAAGTGACCTTTTAGCGGCTTTTGTCCCGTCTTCAATGTTCTCTCTTTCATCGGGCACCGAGGCGTGAGCACAAGAGCAGGCAATTGCCCGTTGGTCTCTCTTTTCTAAGGTGGTCCGTAATGTTCCTACTTCCCTCTTGAGCTCTGCTATTTTTTATCGAGCACAGCATCCATCTTCCTGTCGTCTCTGGTCTCCAGCCCTTTCTCACAGGTGGGTAGGGCTTGTTGCTCGTTTTGCCTAGTTAGGATTTCGTTCATGACAGCCAGCATTTTTTGCTGCTGCTGGTAAAGTGTTTGTAGGTTGTTTTGGATTCGTTGCTCCATGGCCTCGGGAGATCTTACTAGTCCAAGAGTCTTTGCTGTTATGTGGAACTCTCTAAGGGCTATGCCAAGAGCCTTCGTGCCGTTTTTGATATCGATTTTCGTGTTTGGTGCTCCTTGCACTGCGTTTTCCAAGGCCTCCATATATCTTATGGAATCTTCTAGCTGTTTACCATACTGAGCATCCACTTGGGTCCTCCTTGCCGATGTTCCACTTGACGATCATGTCTTTGACGCGTTTCCTACAGTCTCTTCAGCGGCTTTCTGGCCACTGGAGAGGGCCTGTTTCGCACTATCTCCGGCAGTTGCTCTACCAGCTCCGTTGCTGGCGGTAGAAGCCTGTCTAGATACTTCTACTCATTTGGTGCTTTCAGGTGATGACGACACCTGGGGCGAACACCGTCCCCAAACCGCCGGCTCTGGGGTTTCCGAGGTCCCTGTAGCAGTAACATCTAGCATCCTTGTTACGTCCATGTATAGTTTTTTACCTGATGACTCTCCCGCGAGTTTTAACCCTAGTCGCCAGGGGGATTTGAATTCGGTGTTACCTTCACCTAGGAGGGTTGCCTTTCAAGGCTTAAGAGCCCATCCTGCCCTTTGGATACACAAACCTAACCTCGCCTAACTAAAATTGAACACAAAAAAGATAATTTGTAAATGTAGAATAAGTTAACCTTGTACGGCGACATGATTGTCCATTTGTAAGTTTCTTAATAAACCGATTGGGTGTAACAAACCTGCCTTCTCTTTCTGAAATTATAAATTTTAAATTTTAATTTTAATTTAATCTTGATTTTATTATGTATAATCTAAAAGTAAATTTGGCCATGAGCTAGGGTCTTTATAATCTAAAGTTGATGGTAAATTATCAATGATGTTT
Organism: Schizaphis graminum; assembly: GCA_020882235.1. Lineage (NCBI taxonomy): Eukaryota > Metazoa > Arthropoda > Insecta > Hemiptera > Aphididae > Schizaphis > Schizaphis graminum. The sequence goes on along the minus strand of CM037033.1, from coordinate 85,362,971 downwards.
TCAAAATTTTGTTCACTGTTTATTAAAACATTATCAGACCCATCATTATATTCTGGTAATTTATTTTCTACAGTTTCAGTCTCTGGACCTTCAAGTTCTATTGAAACAATAAATTATGAACTGTTTTATTAAATTGTGTCTATTATTTAACTTATATTATAAATATAATGCAAATAACAAACGTTAATATCATATTCAATATAAAGGCCAATGCTTCTAAACAGAGATCGCCAACACGATAATAAAATACTATTTAAGTATTATATTTACAATTTACTTTAAAAATATAAAACCTATTTCAAAATTTAATAAAACCAATGAATTTATAATTATCGTCTTAGTATTTAATTTTTTTTGAATATGCCAATGGATATTCCCCAAGAGAAATATGAATATCATCATTAATACCACTAATTATATTGAGTTAGCCAAATTATTTTTATTTATTTCATGATCCTTTAATATAACATTTAACTTAAAAAAATTAACAAAAAAATATTAAAACTAAGATATAAAATATTTATTTTAATGAATTAAGAATAAAATATTTAATTATAAAAATAATTTACCTGTTTGTCTATTACCATTCTGAATCCAAGTATTTAAAAATAATGCTGATTGTTTCTTCTCGAGTTTTTTTTCATTGGCCTTTTTTTATGAAAGCATATCCAGATAATTTTCAGTTTGGTTTATTTATTATTCTGTGCTGAAAATTGATAAAAGTAGTTCTAATCATTTACGATGATATATATATCTGTAAAAATAATTGATTGATTCCATCCAGTTTATTATGAATGTATCTAATATTTAGAAATAGAATCTTAAAGTTCAATCAAAACCAATATGCTACTAAATTACTTTAACTATTTTAAATCATGATAATTCATAATATTCTTTAGTTATTGTTTATTTCTTCTTATTAAATAAGTAAGTATAAGTATAACAATTATATTTTTTTTTCTACAGTTGATATAAGTACGTAATAAATAATAATTACATTTTTATTTAATCTGTTAACCAAATTATGCTGAATTAACAATCAATACAGCCACTTTTTTATTGTTAAATATTTAATATTATTAATTACAGAGTAAAAACCATTAGGTTTTATCTACACATTAAAATAAATTAGATACAACCTAATCGATTTTGCAATACTAAATTTTGTTACCCTAGAAATATGCTTCAAAAAGAATTAAACTAAATATATAGGCCTTGTGCTTCTCGGATACTACGTCTTTAGGATTTTTACATAAATCAAAACATTTAGTATATATTGTAAACTCATGCGTTGTTCCCATTACGCTATAGATATTTGTAATTTTGTAAGTTCATGTTTTGTGTATCCTTCATCGTCATTGACCATCATTTCGTCCACTGTTAGTATTGTTTCAAATTGAAACACAAACCTTTTTTTGGGAGGGAAATATGGGTTCCCATTACCTGTTTGTCTAATACAATTCTGAATCTAAGTATTTAAAAATAATGCTGATTGTTGTATTTTACGCCAAAAACATATTAGTATACCTATTAGTATGTTCATAATAATTTAATATATTAACTATATATTCTTTTTTTCTAGATCAATTAGTTGATGGTAAGTTGTTTTAATTTTATGTTATCATTTTATAGTCAGTTATTATAAATTACGATAATTGAGATGATATTTTTTTTGTATTTATAATAATAATAACTTCGATATTTATATATTAAGTGGATATATCAATATATTAATATCAAATATACAACAATGAAGTGCAGAAAATATATTTAGTAGACAAATAATTTCCATTGGGTTTTTAAGTTTTTCCCATTGTTGTTATAACCATAAAGTCAAATGGAAATAGAAATTGTAATATGTATAATTCTTTTATCATAAAATGAACAAAAACTATTAATATATATTATACACAACTTATTTTGTAATTTGGCGCTCCCCGACTAAAACTTCCAGGGCAAGTGCCCCGGTTCCCCCCCTCTAGATCCGGCCCTGGTTCCAATGTGTGTTTATCGGTCTTTAAGAGGACGCCACACCCGCATGTGTCATCTCCGTCTTACAAGTGCGTAATATTGAAAACACTGTTTTACGCGGGAAAGAACCGAGAAAGCTACAGTTATAACTAAGAAACGAAATTTCCACCATATAAAAAGAAGAATTTTGTCTGTGAAATATCGTTTTTATTTTTTCGACATCAGAACTACAAATAAAGTTATTCGTGCTTAAAAATTTACAAAAATAATGTATTATGAAACAATAAGAACTTTTTTTGTATAAGTGATATCGAAAAAATAAGATCGATATTGCACCGACAAAATTTTGCTTTCTATATGGTGAAAATTTCGTTTCTTAGTTATAACTGTAACTTTCTCAGTTCTTTCCCGCGTAAAACAGTGTTTTCAATAATACGCACTTGTAAGACGAAGACAACACATGCGGGTGTGGCGTCCTCTTAATATAGAAATACAGTATCTAAAAAGTCTGTATTTTAATATTAAAACTATAAAAATAATATTGAAATAAGGGAATTATTTTAACACTGTTTCGGTTTAGCAACAATTATTAATTCATATATTGGAAATAACCTAACCCGTATGTGTTTTTTCTAATACGAAAAAATAAAAGCGAAATTTTAATTATTACGAAATCTAAAATAGCGAAAAAATATTACTATAAAAATTATAAAAGTATAAAAAAAAAATATTGACAAAATCATAATATTAAATTTTGAATAGTTAATTTATAAGCAATACCTTTTAAATAATTAATGTTGTCGTTAGTATTGTTAGATAAGGTTATGTTACATATTTTTTCTGAAATATTTTTGTACTTTTTTTTGATTTTTTTTCACTCATCAGCAATTCCTGTTTAATGAGCTCTAAATGTTGTTAATCTTTAACACTTCGATAAATGTCCATAATGTTGGATGATATTTTAAAAAAATTAACCAAGTAATGATCTGAACCTTGATGCCAACCCTCTACTGCATTGTTAGTCCTTGACAATAATAAGGACTTTGTTGTATTTTACGCCAAAAACATATTACAATACCTATTAGTATGTTCATAATAATTTAATTTATTGACTATATATTCTTTTTTTCTAGATCAATCAGATGATGGTAAGTTGTTTTAATTTTATGTTATCATTTTATAGTCAGTTATTATAAATTACGATAATTTAGATGATATTTTTTTGTATTTATAATAATAATAACTTCGATATTTATATATTAAGTGGATATATCAATATATTAATATCAAATATACAACAATGAAGTGCAGAAAATATATTTAGTAGACAAATAATTTCCATTGGGTTTTTAAGTTTTTCCCATTGTTGTTATAACCATAAAGTCAAATGGAAATAGAAATTGTAATATGTATAATTCTTTTATCATAAAATGAACAAAAACTATTAATATATATTATACACAACTTATTTTGTAATTTGGCGCTCCCCGACTAAAACTTCCAGGGCAAGTGCCCCGGTTCCCCCCCTCTAGATCCGGCCCTGGTTCCAATGTGTGTTTATCGGTCTTTAAGAGGACGCCACACCCGCATGTGTCATCTCCGTCTTACAAGTGCGTAATATTGAAAACACTGTTTTACGCGGGAAAGAACCGAGAAAGCTACAGTTATAACTAAGAAACGAAATTTCCACCATATAAAAAGAAGAATTTTGTCTGTGAAATATCGTTTTTATTTTTTCGACATCAGAACTACAAATAAAGTTATTCGTGCTTAAAAATTTACAAAAATAATGTATTATGAAACAATAAGAACTTTTTTTGTATAAGTGATATCGAAAAAATAAGATCGATATTGCACCGACAAAATTTTGCTTTCTATATGGTGAAAATTTCGTTTCTTAGTTATAACTGTAACTTTCTCAGTTCTTTCCCGCGTAAAACAGTGTTTTCAATAATACGCACTTGTAAGACGGAGACAACACATGCGGGTGTGGCGTCCTCTTAATATAGAAATACAGTATCTAAAAAGTCTGTATTTTAATATTAAAACTATAAAAATAATATTGAAATAAGGGAATTATTTTAACACTGTTTTGGTTTAGCAACAATTATTAATTCATATATTGGAAATAACCTAACCCGTATGTGTTTTTTCTAATACGAAAAAATAAAAGCGAAATTTTAATTATTACGAAATCTAAAATAGCGAAAAAATATTACTATAAAAATTATAAAAGTATAAAAAAAAAATATTCACAAAATCATAATATTAAATGTTGAATAGTTAATTTATAAGCGATACCTTTTAAATAATTAATGTTGTCGTTAGTATTGTTAGATAAGGTTATGTTACATATTTTTTCTGAAATATTTTTGTACTTTTTTTTGATTTTTTTTCACTCATCAGCAATTCCTGTTTAATGAGCTCTAAATGTTGTTAATCTTTAACACTTCGATAAATGTCCATAATGTTGGATGATATTTTAAAAAAATTAACCAAGTAATGATCTGAACCTTGATGCCAACCCTCTACTGCATTGTTAGTCCTTGACAATAATAAGGACTTTGTTGTATTTTACGCCAAAAACATATTACAATACCTATTAGTATGTTCATAATAATTTAATTTATTGACTATATATTCTTTTTTTCTAGATCAATCAGATGATGGTAAGTTGTTTTAATTTTATGTTATCATTTTATAGTCAGTTATTATAAATTACGATAATTTAGATGATATTTTTTTGTATTTATAATAATAATAACTTCGATATTTATATATTAAGTGGATATATCAATATATTAATATCAAATATACAACAATGAAGTGCAGAAAATATATTTAGTAGACAAATAATTTCCATTGGGTTTTTAAGTTTTTCCCATTGTTGTTATAACCATAAAGTCAAATGGAAATAGAAATTGTAATATGTATAATTCTTTTATCATAAAATGAACAAAAACTATTAATATATATTATACACAACTTATTTTGTAATTTGGCGCTCCCCGACTAAAACTTCCAGGGCAAGTGCCCCGGTTCCCCCCCTCTAGATCCGGCCCTGGTTCCAATGTGTGTTTATCGGTCTTTAAGAGGACGCCACACCCGCATGTGTCATCTCCGTCTTACAAGTGCGTAATATTGAAAACACTGTTTTACGCGGGAAAGAACCGAGAAAGCTACAGTTATAACTAAGAAACGAAATTTCCACCATATAAAAAGAAGAATTTTGTCTGTGAAATATCGTTTTTATTTTTTCGACATCAGAACTACAAATAAAGTTATTCGTGCTTAAAAATTTACAAAAATAATGTATTATGAAACAATAAGAACTTTTTTTGTATAAGTGATATCGAAAAAATAAGATCGATATTGCACCGACAAAATTTTGCTTTCTATATGGTGAAAATTTCGTTTCTTAGTTATAACTGTAACTTTCTCAGTTCTTTCCCGCGTAAAACAGTGTTTTCAATAATACGCACTTGTAAGACGGAGACAACACATGCGGGTGTGGCGTCCTCTTAATATAGAAATACAGTATCTAAAAAGTCTGTATTTTAATATTAAAACTATAAAAATAATATTGAAATAAGGGAATTATTTTAACACTGTTTTGGTTTAGCAACAATTATTAATTCATATATTGGAAATAACCTAACCCGTATGTGTTTTTTCTAATACGAAAAAATAAAAGCGAAATTTTAATTATTACGAAATCTAAAATAGCGAAAAAATATTACTATAAAAATTATAAAAGTATAAAAAAAAAATATTGACAAAATCATAATATTAAATTTTGAATAGTTAATTTATAAGCAATACCTTTTAAATAATTAATGTTGTCGTTAGTATTGTTAGATAAGGTTATGTTACATATTTTTTCTGAAATATTTTTGTACTTTTTTTTGATTTTTTTTCACTCATCAGCAATTCCTGTTTAATGAGCTCTAAATGTTGTTAATCTTTAACACTTCGATAAATGTCCATAATGTTGGATGATATTTTAAAAAAATTAACCAAGTAATGATCTGAACCTTGATGCCAACCCTCTACTGCATTGTTAGTCCTTGACAATAATAAGGACTTTGTTGTATTTTACGCCAAAAACATATTACAATACCTATTAGTATGTTCATAATAATTTAATTTATTGACTATATATTCTTTTTTTCTAGATCAATCAGATGATGGTAAGTTGTTTTAATTTTATGTTATCATTTTATAGTCAGTTATTATAAATTACGATAATTTAGATGATATTTTTTTGTATTTATAATAATAATAACTTCGATATTTATATATTAAGTGGATATATCAATATATTAATATCAAATATACAACAATGAAGTGCAGAAAATATATTTAGTAGACAAATAATTTCCATTGGGTTTTTAAGTTTTTCCCATTGTTGTTATAACCATAAAGTCAAATGGAAATAGAAATTGTAATATGTATAATTCTTTTATCATAAAATGAACAAAAACTATTAATATATATTATACACAACTTATTTTGTAATTTGGCGCTCCCCGACTAAAACTTCCAGGGCAAGTGCCCCGGTTCCCCCCCTCTAGATCCGGCCCTGGTTCCAATGTGTGTTTATCGGTCTTTAAGAGGACGCCACACCCGCATGTGTCATCTCCGTCTTACAAGTGCGTAATATTGAAAACACTGTTTTACGCGGGAAAGAACCGAGAAAGCTACAGTTATAACTAAGAAACGAAATTTCCACCATATAAAAAGAAGAATTTTGTCTGTGAAATATCGTTTTTATTTTTTCGACATCAGAACTACAAATAAAGTTATTCGTGCTTAAAAATTTACAAAAATAATGTATTATGAAACAATAAGAACTTTTTTTGTATAAGTGATATCGAAAAAATAAGATCGATATTGCACCGACAAAATTTTGCTTTCTATATGGTGAAAATTTCGTTTCTTAGTTATAACTGTAACTTTCTCAGTTCTTTCCCGCGTAAAACAGTGTTTTCAATAATACGCACTTGTAAGACGGAGACAACACATGCGGGTGTGGCGTCCTCTTAATATAGAAATACAGTATCTAAAAAGTCTGTATTTTAATATTAAAACTATAAAAATAATATTGAAATAAGGGAATTATTTTAATACTGTTTTGGTTTAGCAACAATTATTAATTCATATATTGGAAATAACCTAACCCGTATGTGTTTTTTCTAATACGAAAAAATAAAAGCGAAATTTTAATTATTACGAAATCTAAAATAGCGAAAAAATATTACTATAAAAATTATAAAAGTATAAAAAAAAAATATTGACAAAATCATAATATTAAATTTTGAATAGTTAATTTATAAGCAATACCTTTTAAATAATTAATGTTGTCGTTAGTATTGTTAGATAAGGTTATGTTACATATTTTTTCTGAAATATTTTTGTACTTTTTTTTGATTTTTTTTCACTCATCAGCAATTCCTGTTTAATGAGCTCTAAATGTTGTTAATCTTTAACACTTCGATAAATGTCCATAATGTTGGATGATATTTTAAAAAAATTAACCAAGTAATGATCTGAACCTTGATGCCAACCCTCTACTGCATTGTTAGTCCTTAACAATAATAAGGACTTTGTTGTATTTTACGCCAAAAACATATTACAATACCTATTATTATGTTCATAATAATTTAATTTATTGACTATATATTCTTTTTTTCTAGATCAATCAGATGATGGTAAGTTGTTTTAATTTTATGTTATCATTTTATAGTCAGTTATTATAAATTACGATAATTTAGATGATATTTTTTTGTATTTATAATAATAATAACTTCGATATTTATATATTAAGTGGATATATCAATATATTAATTTCAAATATACAACAATGAAGTGCAGAAAATATATTTAGTAGACAAATAATTTCCATTGGGTTTTTAAGTTTTTCACATTGTTGTTATAACCATAAAGTCAAATGGAAATAGAAATTGTAATATGTATAATTCTTTTATCATAAAATGAACAAAAACTATTAATATATATTATGCATAACTTATTTTGTATTTTGGCGCCCCCGTCTAAAACTTCCAGGGCAAGTGCCCCGGTTCGCCCCACCCCCACATAGAACCGGTCCTGGTTCCAATGTGTGTTTATCGGTCGTTAATATAGAAATACAGTACCTAAAAAGTCTGAATTTTAATATTAAAACTATAAAAATAATATTGAAATAAGGGAATTATTTTAATACTGTTTTGGTTTTGCAACAATTATTAATTCATATACTGGAAATAACCTAACCCGTATGTGTTTTTTCTAATACGAAAAAATAAAAGCGAAATTTTAATTATTACGAAATCTAAAATAGCGAAAAAATATTACTATAAAAATTATAAAAGTATAAAAAAAAAATATTCAAAATATCATAATATTAAATTTTGAATAGTTAATTTATAAGCGATACCTTTTAAATAATTAATGTTGTCGTTAGTACTGTTAGATAAGGTTATGTTACATATATTTTCTGAAATATTTTTGTACCTTTTTTGATTTTTTTTCTCTCATCAGCAATTCCTGTTTAATGAGCTCTAAATGTTTTTAATCTTTAACACTTCGATAAATGTCCATAATGTTGGATGATATTTTAAAAAAATTAACCAAGTAATGACCTGAACCTTGATGCCAATCCTCTACTGAAATGTTAGTCCTTGACAATAATAAGGACATTGTTGTATTTTACGCCAAAAACATATTAGTATACCTATTAGTATGTTCATAATAATTTAATATATTAACTATATATTCTTTTTTTCTAGATCAATTAGTTGATGGTAAGTTGTTTTAATTTTATGTTATCATTTTATAGTCAGTTATTATAAATTACGATAATTGAGATGATATTTTTTTTGTATTTATAATAATAATAACCTCGATGTTTATATATTAAGAGGACGCCATACCCGCATGTGTTGTCTCTGTCTTACTAACGTACATCATAACAAATTTTCGGTCAGTAGAATACATTTTGTGACGTTAGCTTTATTATTAGAGTAAATTTACCTATTATCAAACTTAAAGGTAATAATATTAGCTAGGGCATCTCATAGGCTTCTATTGATATTTTAATTTTTAAGCAAATTACGAGCATTTTAAAATTTTAATATTTTACATAACTATAACTCACTTAAAAATTTAGATATCAATAAACCCCTATGAGATGCCCTAGATATTAGTATTACCTTTAAGTTTGATAATAGGTATATTTACTCTAATATTAAAGCTAACGTCACAAAATGTATTCTACTGAACGAAAATTTGATATGATGTACGTTAGTAAGACAGAGACAACACATGCGGGTATGGCGTCCTCTTAATGATAAACATTATAATTTATTTTATAGTAGGAAAATTGTGAATATTTTATAGAAATTATAAATTACTTTTTTTATATTATTACAATGGCAGATAATACTGATATGTAGTTAATTTTATTTGTAACTGTGAGATATTATGGTTTTATTTATGAATGGTACGATTTTATCGTCTTGGTGACGCGTCATTTGGTCCGGTGAAAAAATATCCGATAATTTATTTTTAATTTTTTTTAAATTTTATTAGTTAATAAATATAATAAATAATAATTTTATTTTTAATAGTAACACTACAAATGAATTTGATATTATAATTTATAATCGAACGATTTTTAAAAACATGTTTATATTTAAGTAAAAGTTAAGTAAGAATAAAAAATAAGTAGAAATATCTCTATAAGTCTTTAAACTATAAAATTAAAAATTAAAATTATGAGTGATGCCTTTTAAATAATTTAGCAAATTGGTATAATCATAATTTTATACAACATTTTTTAAACGTTTGTCAAGGTCCTTATAATTACGTTTTTTGGTTGGATTAATCTCATAAACTATAATCGACGAAAATAGTACAGATAAGATTGATCGATATTTTTTCTGTCTGTACTATTCTTATAATAATGAAAAATATAATATAATATATGTATACATACTTTTAAAAATGTTTGATTATAAGATTATATTCATTTATGCAATCATTTAAAAATAATTGTCCATATTTAAAGACTTATAGAGATATTTCTACTCATTTTTTATTTTTACTAAACTTTTACTTGAGTATAAACATGTTTTTAAAAAACTTTCGATTATAATATTAAATTCATTTGTGTTACTATTTAAAGTAAAATTATTTATTAAATTTATTAACTAATTAAATTATCGGATATTTTTGCCCCGGATATTTTTGATACAGGATATTTTTTCACCGGGCCAAATGTCGCGGATCTTTTGTCACCGGATATTATTTACCGGATCAAATGACGTGGAACCCGGGTGAGATTTTATCCTGCAAGTGTGCTTGATTGTTAATGAGTTATATCTTTATAAGTTTTCTGTTTTCTATTTGTCTTGGTGAAAATTTCAAAAACGTATATGAGTAAACGCTGTTATATAAAGTAAATGTATTGGGCTATTCTCTTGTACTTTTAATAAATAAATAAATACTTTTATGAGCATCACTCAAAAACACAAGTTTATTATTATATAGCTATATATATATAAATATATATATATAGGTATAAATATATATATATAGGTATAAATATATATATATATAAACAATCAACTAATATTGATAAATCTTTATAAAATTCTACATATTATCATCGCTATTCTTATAATATTGTGAGATAATTTTTAAGGTAGGTTAAGTAATGTAATTTATTAATTTGTATGTTATTATTTTTTTTTTTTGTTTTTAGATATTATTCGTAAGTGTATTTCGTATTTTTTTTTTTTTTTTTTTTTTTATATGTATGGAAATTTCAAACTTAATTTATGTAATAATCTGTGTCTAACAACTTTTAAAATAATCACCGTCCCTTTAAATGTTTACTTACTGAAAACTATAGGTATTAAACCGTTCAATAAGGAATTTATATACATGATTTCGTATGACTATTATTATCATTGACCCGTCAGACATATTTACAACAATTTATTTACTATTACCTATAATTTAGCGGTGCAAACCAAAGTTTATGTTTGGTTCTTGGACCCTTCTATCGACTATCGCTATGATATTTTAAAACGGTTTTTAACACAGTATGGGAAAAATTCATTAAGATTGCAAAAAAACTTAATTTAACGTTCTTCGGTGGAATTATGAATCGTTTATTTTTGGTTTATTTGACGGTGTATCATCAAGGTTAATCATGAAGAAATAAAGTTGAGCCATGAAATTTTAGTGCTAACGCTAGTTTGAGAACCGATTTGTTTTTAATCACACTATTTATTATATCATTTATATTGACTTCACGGAATACTATAAAAATGAACTAAAATTTAAATAGTATTATCGATATGTCAATAATTGTCAATCATTATAATTTATTTTTATTTAAAATTGGTTTATTAGTGAACGTTTCAAAACCATATGTGTATTTGTTTTTATTCTATACTTATTATGCTTATATCACAGTGAAACAATAACTATTTATTAACTTTTTTTTTAGCAACAATAATTTTCAGTACGTACGTTTTTAACTAAATTCAGTTAAAAATTAATTTATAACCATTGAGGTACATTTTTTCCTTAAAAAATTCTTAAAATGGAACAATATTGAATAATATTAGTTAATTTAAATATAATATAAACATAAAACAAAACATGTGATAAAGTCGATTGCCATTTTTATGAGTTATCAGATATCAGTTATCATTCGGTGTAAAAGTTTGTCTCGGCGCTTGCCTAGTGCTATTTTTTGAATTAAAAAAATAATAAATACCTACCGAAAATTATAACTGAGTGTCTAACTATCACTTTTCGACCGGTGTAAATTTATATCAAGCTGGGTAATCCGCCTATGGTGGATTATCATACTTCCTAACGTCGAAAGTATGGTGTTGTATTTTAGGAGAAAAAGTTAAAGTTGAATGACATGTTGACACTGAAGTTAAGTTGTCATTTGTCATTGAAGAAAATCGATTTAAACGCAACTAAACATCCCATAGGGGCAATCTGACTTTAAAGATTAAACACCTTCTCGTAATAATAACATAATAATAATAATATAATAAAAATAATAAAATTATAATATGTAGTACATAATATTATAATAATGATTTAATAATTCGTATCGAAAAAATAATACAGTTATAACAAACATCTTGATAACGAAACGATGGTATAAACACTGGTCGGCGAGTGGGGCTAAAAAAATTAATTTACCGATTGAAAAAATCATACGGTACACCTAAACGAAAGTAGACATCTCAAGTAGGCAATCTGACTGTGTCAGATCGCCGACGATATGTGCGTTGCAAATGAAATCATTATAAATTATTAAGTGCCTATACTGACTTATCACATTTTACTGTACATTTGTAATCATTTTAAATCTTGATCATTCGAATGCATAGACCTTATACTATTAGACGGGACATCCAGGGTGGATGCGAGTGGGTGGTGCGGTCTTTCCTAACTGTGATAGTACGCGGTATGAGTATTGATAAGGCGCACGGTTACAATGATTGTATAATCCCATGGTTCTTGTGCGCATGTGCAGTGTACGTGTACTACCTTGATCAGCGCACTCACGCATGGACGCCGGAACTACTACCATGTCCTGTCTATTAGTATAAGGTCTATGTTCGAATGTCACTTGCAATTTTTCATAAAACCCACTATACTTTGAAAGGCACCGTAAAATTAAATAAACAATGTGTAAAATCTAGCAATAAATTATATGGGCCAATAAAAACTATTTTTTATTTAATAAATTCATCTAATACTAGTAATACTTGAAAAAAAAATTACTGTGATGTTTGTATTTACTGTGATAATTGCAACACCATAATAAAAAAGAGGGTAAGTGAGTATCGCTCTGCTGAACATTAGGGGGTGGGGTGGGTCTCGGACTAGGGTAGGTTAAATTTGAATGCAATGATAGCTATCATTGTATACGAAAAACGATTCTGAACGGATATGATTTGTCAGTCTAGGATATATTATATTTAAATATTGTCATATATTCTATTTTGAAAAGAATTCAAACATTTAAGTAAAAGTTTCAAGATCTTACGTTTAGTAATTTTTTTGAAATAACAAAAATCGAAAATTATTTATTAGTAAAACGTTATTTTACATGTGTATTTTTGATTTAAAATTAAAATTAAAACTTTAAACACTCGTAAAATTTTTTAAATTGAATAATCCTCAAAATTTTTTATAATTTTATTCTATGCTTAACTTATGAACAGCATAGTATTAAATTTTCAATTCTTAGCTTTTGATAGTAAAATATTTATACATTTTTAACTACCAAATAGTGAAAAATATTCATGATTTTGACGAAATTTTGTCAATATTTGAACTTCAAATGCAAATAAAAAAAAATTGTGCCTATGTATTTTTATAATTTTTAAATGAGAGTTATAACAAGTTATGTGGACCCTTATATTAAATTTTCAAGTAATTTGTCCCAGCTAAATTTTTTTTATCAACATTTATAGAGAAAAAAAAAATTGATTATTTCAAATGCCTATAAATAGCTCAAAAAGAGTCAAAATTTTTTGAAAATCAAATCACGTAAAGAAAATGGCGATCTAAATAACTGGTAAAATTTTCAAGTATTTACGACTTATACTATTTGAATAACAATAAATATCAAAAATTGTTTGAGGCTAAACCGTTATTTAACGCGGTTTTGTAAAAATTTAAATTTCTAACACTCATAAAAATGTTTTGTCTTAGTCCGGTAGAGTTTTGTTTACAGATATTTGAAGAAAAATGTATGGAGAACCTTGTACCAAATTTATAGTATTAAATTTTTAATTCTTAGCTTTTGATAGTAAAATATTTATAAATTTTTAACTACCAAATAGTGAAAAATATTCATGATTTTGACGAATTTTTGTCAAAATTTGAACTTCAAATGCTAATAAAAAAAAATTGTGCCTATGTATTTTTATAATTTTTGAATGAGAGTTAGAAAAAGTTATGTGGACCCTTCAATTAAATTTTCAAGTAATTAGTACAAGCTAAATTTTTTTTATCAACATTTAAAAAAAAAAAATAAAAAAAAATTGAAAATTTCAATTGTCTATAAATATCTGAAAAAAAGTCAAAATATTTTGAAAATCAAATCACGTAAAGAAAATGGCAATCTAAATAACTGGTAAAATTTTCAAGTATTTACGACTTATACTGTTTTAATAATAACAAATATCAAAAATCGTTTGATAATTGAAGAAAAATTTATGGAGTATCTTGTATTAAATTTTCAAAACTTAGTTATAAAAGAAAAAAATTTTACGATTTTTCAACCACAAAATTACTTGCAAATTTTCGCAATTTTGACATATTTCATATAAATTCGAACTTTAAGCACTTATAAAAAAAATTGTGACTAACGATTTCGGATTTTTTTTTATCACTTTAAGAAAATCTTACAAGAAACCTTGTATTAAATTTTCAAGATTTTCTGGCCGGCCAAAAATTTTTTATCGTTATTTTAAAAAAAAATACTAAAAAAATTTAAAAATTTCAATTGTCTATAAATAGCTCAAAAAAGTCAAAATTCTTTGAAAATTTCAAGTATTTACATCTATTATTTTTTGAGTTATAGCAAAATAAAAAATTCGATTTTTTATCACACATGTACTCTCCACTCGGAGATAGTAAATATAAGATAACAATAATCTGTTACTATTAAAATGTTTATTATAAGATAATTGTTGAGCTGTAATAGTTAAACTAAAAGCTAATAAAAAAAAAAAAAAAAAAAAAAAAAAAAAAAATTCGATTTTGTCGAAAACTGGTTTTGCCTAAAAAATCCCGTTTTTCCGTCATTTTTTTAGGGTTTTTCCCGACTCATTTAAAAAATATTGAAAATTTTTAACTTTTGACTCCCCAAAGTACCAACTAGATTCGATTTCCTTTTCAAAGAGTGGCTGAAGTAAAAAATCTAAGCATTTTTACTGCTCCAAATGTTGTCGTCAGACACAAAAAAAAAAAAAAAACACACATCATTGTAAAATCAATACATTCATCACTCCGTTCTGAATCTAAAAAAAGCGGGTAAGTGGGTATAGCTCTGCTGTATTTTAGGGGGTGTGGTGGACCTCAGACTATGGTAGGTTAAATTTGAATGCAAAGATAGGTATCATTGTATACGAAAAACGATTCTGAAAGAAGATGATTTGTCAGGTTAGGATATATTATATTTAAATATTGTCATATATTCTATTTTGAAACAAATAGTATAGTTTCTATATGTTACTATGGTTCCCAGATAGCAAAAATATGTTATTATTATGTTATTATAATATCATGTAAATAATTACTAATAATTTATTAATATTATTAATTCAATTCTTTATGCTAACAGAAATGTTATTATAACGTTTTAGTAATATTTATTGGCCAGAGAAATCTTATTATATTAATGACATTTGTAAAACATTATTATAACATTTTTATCAAAATGTTATTATGACGTTTATCTTGTAACAGTATATAAATATTTTTTCATACATTCAAAATCATATTATAATAACGTTTTTACCTCAAAATAAATTTTAGATCAAAAATTGCAAATATGCAAAAAATGTATTTGATATATATATATATATATATTTTTTATATATCTATTATGCTTATTAGGCTGTTTTATTTAAAATATAAATATTATTAATATACAGATGATGATTATTGTTGTGCACATTAAAATTTTAATATTGTAGTTACATATATGTAACTAAAAAATGTAACTACATAATATATTTTATATTGTGTAATGGAAAGTTACTCAGGTACGTATAGAGGGGGGGGGTTTGGAATTCAAAACCCCCGAAAATTTATAGTTGTAGAGCTTATTTATATCATCATTCATCGATAAATATTGATTATTGTAAATTTTTTTATAACCCCCCCCCCTCCCCCGAATTTTTTTTTTTGTACATGTGCCTGAAGTTACTATTTGTGCACTTACTATATTCAGCATAAAGCTGAGATGCCATCATCGTACATAATTTAATGTAGTACTGTACACAATATAATGTAGATAAGTAAATACCAGTATAATTAGTATATATTCTAGATATACCTATAGCTATTATTAATTATACTTAGGTAGCTGTTATATGTTATATAATAATTAAATGAACATATCGTATTATATTATATCATATTTATTTTGACAAAATATAGTAAACCAATTATGTCAGTAATTTGAAAAAAAAACAATAAAAAGCGGGTAAGTGGGTATCGCTCTGCTGTATATTAGGGGGTGGGGTGGACCTCAGACTATGGAAGGTTAAATTTGAATGCAATGATAGGTATCATTGTATACGAAAAACGATTCTGAACGAAGATGATTTGTCAGTTTAGGATATATTATATTTAAATATTGTCAAATATTCTATTTTGAAACAAATAGTATAGTTTTTATATTATGTTACTATGGTTACTATGGCCAACATTCGCATTATGAGCGTATGAAATTTAATTTAAATTTTGACATATTTCGTATAAATTCGAACTTTAAACACTTATAAAAAAAAATTGTGACTAACGATTTCGGATTTTTTTTTATCGCTTTAAGAACAACTTATAAGAAACCTTGTATTAAATTTTCAAGATTTTCTGGCCACCTAAAAAATTTTTATCGGCATTTGAAGAAAAAAAAACTTAGAAAAGTCGAAAATTTCAATTGTCTAATAGTAGCTTAAAAATGGTCAAAATATTTTGAAAATTTAACTGTAAAGAGATAACCATAATATAAACATTTGGTGAAAATTTCAAGTATTTACAATAATTCGTTTTTGAGTTACAGCAAAATCAAAAAATCGATTTTGTCGAAAAGTGGTTTTTCCGTAAAATGTCCATTTTTCTGTCATTTTTTTTTTGTTTTTCTCGATTTTTTTGAAAACTATTAGAAAATTTTAATTTTGACCCCCCTAAAGTACCAACTAGATTCAATTCCCTATTTAAAGAGGGGCTGAAGTCAAAAATCGGAGCATTATTACTGCTCCAACTGTTGGAGTCAGACACAAAAAAAAAAAAAAAAAAAAAAAAAAAAAAAACACACATCATTGTAAATGCAATACATTCATCACTTCGTTCAGAATCTAAAATTAGGTAGATATAAATTTTTAATTTATTATACAACAATTATTATTATCAGTCCATTACATTTTTTGATTTTTCAAAAAGGCGAGAAGTTTCGCCCGATAAATATGTTTTAATGGGTGCTGCTATTTGTGCATTTGTAGCCTCTTTATGAGCACTCATTTTTTTTACTGCTTCTGAAACAAATAATTTTAATAAGTACATTAGGAAGAAAAAGTATATTATGTAACCCCATATTAAGTAGCACTTAATTTACAATTTATTTTATACATAATATATAAAAGTTTTAGTTTTAATTAAAAATAATAAATGCTAAATAACTATTCAGATAATTAATTTATTGTAATTTAAACTTGATAACTTTAATCTCTTAATACTAACACTAATAAAAAATTATATTGTGATCGAGTTGTTGATATGTTACTTGTGATATACCTACCTATATCATATATATTGAAACTTTTCAGAGTAAGCTAATAATAAGTCTTTTATCTATTAGATATTTTGAAAAATTAATAATATTAGATTTTGTTTAAAAACTTTGTTCTTACCTATTCTCACGGTGCAAGAAGCCAGAGATGAAAATTTTTTTTTTCCTTTTTGCCCGACATAACTGTAATTCTTCAATAGTTCATCATGGAACATTTGTCGTAATCTTTCTCTGACTGTAGGAACTAAATCTTTTTTAGAGTAATGCTTAATTTCATTTGTCTAAAACAAGTTATTAAAAAAAAATTGTTTTATATGCTCACTTTCATTTAGGTACAACAATATTTAAAAAAAGACAATGCTAATTGATATTAAGTATGAGAGTTAAATTTAATAATATATATTGAAGAAAAACTTACTACATTTGATCTGAATGTTCTTTCACTTAATTTTGTTTCAAATTCGCTTAAGAGATCTTCATTGAGAATTGGAAAATACTCAGCAAATATGTTTTCTGTTTCTACTATATTATATGAATTTTGATTATGATGATTTTCCTATTCAAAGAGGGGCTGAAGTAAAAAATCGGAGCATTATTACTGCCCCAAATATTGTCGTCAGGCACAAAAAAAAAACACACATCATAGTAAAATCAATACATTCATCACTTCGTTCAGAATCTAAAATTATAATATTAATTGCTTAATTTAATCATGAAGTACCTAAATATTATGTGAAAAAATACAACTTATATAATAAATAAGGTTAAGGGTATGTAAGGGTATACATTGGCAGCCTTATTTGTTCCTAAAACGTATTGGCCAGTGGCCTGCCTTAATTTTATACTGCGCCAGTATAGCTAAAATGTAATAAATAAACTATAATAATAGTTTTTAAAAAATATTTTATAAATAATATATTGTTTTAATCTTTATTGTAGTTAACATTTCTAGATAGTTATAAGATTAAAATCAATGGATCAAAATTAAAAATATATTTACCTGTCTTATTAGCTTCTAATTTATGATTGTGAGATAAATATAAATTATTAAAAATTTATAAAAATCAATCTTACATTATTCATTTTGCTAATTATTTAAAAACTCTTCATTTCAAACTTCAAATAATTTAATGATACAAATAACTGCATGCTAATAACTTACATTGATTTTTTAATATATTGCTTACAGTTTTATTTGTATATATAATAATAGTCATTATAACTCATTATAAATTGAGGTTCTTAAATTAAATGTATGAATTATATTTATACACAATGACAATATAATCAAGGTTCAAAGTAAGAGTGTGTAGGCAGGTTGTGAGACTTCTACAAATAGGCTAAAATGTAAGAATGTCGTGTGCCCTATCTTTTAAGACGGTAATACATTTCAATATTTTTACTATCTTCTGATGTGGTAGTCAAATTTGGACTGCTCAATAATTTGGCAGCCCTATTTTAAAACTGAATTGGCGCCCCTGATAATAAGCAGGGTGTAAGTAACATACATTCAAAAGAATCCAATGTATTTGCAGAAGGAGAAGGGATCTGCAACTATTCAACAATATTTTTAAAAAAAATACTCATTCTTTTTTTTGCTCAACATCTTAAAGGTTAGTGAATATATATTTCTTGTGGGTAAGCCCCTTAAGGGGGCGCCAATTTTTTTTTGCACCGGGGCACAAAATGTCTAAATGCGGCACTGGGGGACCTAATGCCTTAATTTATCGATTACAGTTTGATTCTGACGCCAAATATCAAGCAGTTAAACCGTTTCCGATCTGCCACGAATTGTTCGTTATGTACTGCTTTATTCACGAAATTCATATAATTCGTGTGTAGTGAATCTTGAATATAATAATTATAATAATAATAATTAATAGTCTTTTAATGTATTTATAAACAATATCTGTTTAAATTGTAGTTTTTTTTTATGTATTATGAGCATAATGTGATTAATACTATAGGTAACTTAGAGTATATATTATTTTATAATATTTCTAATGTATTCAAAGTATTGTATAATTATTAATGCTCATAAATAATGATCTATATTATTTCAATAAATGCATTATAGCACCACCTCTTAAAATATTACATAAGTATTCTATACCCATTTTAAATATTAATATTCTATACTCATATACCTACATTCGAACGTTTCTTAAAGCAACGTATACTTGAACATCGATAATAAATACTCAACAATTCACCAATCATATTCAAATTAGGTTAGGTTATACTGGTTATAGGTTAGGATAGTAATTCAAAATGTATGTTACAGTCATTTTAACACATCGATATTCAAAATAGAGAACAATTCATGATAGGACAGTTTTTTGATTTAGGAATTTATTTGTACAATTTATCATTTTTTTTAAATATTTTAGAGGGGTTTTGAGGTTTTAACTTTAGAAATTTAAATGGGAACATATTATTTTATAACAGACACAATATATAATGTTACTTTTGACCCCCCAAAAGTACAAATCAGGTTTATTATCTTTTTCAAAGAGGGGTAGAAGTCGAAAATCAAAGCACTATTACTACTCTTAAACGTGATGACAGACACACAAAAAAAAAACACACATCATTGTAAATTTGTAAAACCAATACATTCATCACTCCGTTTAAAATCTAAAAATTTCATTAAATTTATTAAAATACGAGTAAAAGTACGGAGTATCCAAAAATGATGTTTTTGAACTAAAAAAATAATTAACATCGATATTCACCTAACTTATGTAATTTTGTCAATATATGAACTTAAGTTAAATTTTAGCCAGTTGATTTTATCAAAGACTGGAGTAGCACTATAGCGTATAAATATTAAATATTCGTTATTCTTAATTGTTTGTGTTTTGCTGGTTATTAAGTTGTTTTCATAATAATTGGGAATTTAATGTTGCGTGTGGGTTAGAGAGAGATAACAACACTACGCTGGCACCCTCTTAATGCATAATTAGTTCTGAATTTATTGTAGTCCAAACAATAATTAGGCCATACCATGCATAAATGTAATCTATAGGTACTAGTGGTTTTCAACCTATGAGCCGCAGCTCACTGTGGCGTCGTCGGTAGAAATTAAAAATAAAATTGTCAACAATTATTTTTTATAGTAGATAATTAACTATAATTGTATAGCATAGTGAATATATTGTTATCTTTTTAAAGATGAATTCCATTTAAGTTACCACATGTTGGCGCCGCGTCAATAATATATTATCGCTGTTGGCTAATCGTCGCGCGACGGCACCGTTCCTAATATCTTCTCCCTTTTTCCCGCACACCACTCAGTCATGTTTGTTAAATTGTTTAATTATTATTATAATATTGTCACTGTATATATTTATTCTCTTTTTTGTGTATTCTAAAATCAATTATTAGTCGGTCTTTGCCGCAAATGTTACTTATCATTTCCTTTCGCTTTTTCATATTATCTGTTGTTAATTATTATTCTTTTGTTATTGTTTCCGGCCAACGCCCTTATTATTATTATTATTACTGTTGTCGTTCGTCCGAACATCTTTGTTCCCGCTATTGCAGTGGTTTGTTTTTTATATATTATATTTAAGTCGCATTGAGCAGGGGCGTCCTCAAGGGGGGGGCGAATGGGGCAGTCGCCCCCTCCATGACCTCTATTTTCTTTCTTAAAATGTTAATAATTTTTATAAAAATATAACACTAGGAAAAAAATATATAAGTAGGTACGCTGATATAGTGATATCGCATATTAGACCAAAAAAAAAAAAAAAAATAACTAAAAACAATAACTAAATTTATAGTTTAAAGTTAACTTCTTTATTTTAGAAAATAAAATTCCTAAAGATGTATTTAGTGCCATTGAAGAGTGTGATTTAGTTTTTTTCCCATAGTTAAAAAGCTTTTGTTTATATTGGGAACTTTACCAATAAGTATTGCTTCAGCGGAACGTAGCTTTTCAACACTGCGCAGGTTGTATTTTGCATAAAAATTATTAATTTAATTATAATATCTACCTATTCTATTGCTTTTTAATGCATTTTTTTTTTGCTTTTTTACTTTAATATATCTAATTATTATATTTATATATATAATATATCATTAATTTACATTTAAATAATTTAATATGTACACAAATATTTCAAAACTGTGACTCTGTTAATTAAACTTTGTTTTTCGTATCTATAACTATGTCTATGTCGGATGATGAGTTAAATCAGGTAAAAAACCTAGTAATTGGTGTATTTTCATATAAATATATAGGTGATGTATGAAGTTCGCCCCCCCCCCTATGAAAGGGTCTAGGGACGCCACTGGCATTGAGCGCACCCTGTGTGAAATTATTATTATAAAGCAGTGAGGCTTACCACTCACACACATATTATATTATACCTTCAGTTTGAGAGGCCAATAAATAATTATACTCCTATCCGTTTCTCGTAAGTCATTGCTTTTTCTATACCTCATACTACTATCAACATAGCCAGCGTCTTCCAATTACTGTGTGTCGCTGTGCTCGATCCCATCTCGTCATCCACAGAGTGCTGCCGCGTAAGTCCGCCAGCAATTTTACGTTATGTGAGAGGCCGCCCAGGTCGTCAGTCTTCGGTAGATCATCATCCTCAGCGGACTTCATTAGTTGTTAAGTTAGTTTAAGACGTATTGTCCCTATTTTGTGAGCTCTGTGGTCATTGCACCAGACCGGATCGACCACAGAGACCCCTTTCCCCATTAACTAAATTGCATTTCCTGTATCCCGTGTATTCCACCTCCAGTCCTTAATCGGTGTCGTCGTCGTGCGCATAAATTGCATACTCGCAACTTATAAGGCGCGAATATATTTGGTTGCCTACACGCCACTTAGTCGGCGTTTTTAGACTCTGAATTGGCCGGCTTTGGCAATTATTGTATTTTTAAAGCCCAAAGTGTTGGGCGAACACACCACATATTTATTTAGATTTTACTTCATTAAAATTATCTTGATATTTTTTTAATTATTCTCTAACTGCTTATATAAAATAGTCGTAACGTTGAATTATAGGTTACTATTACAATGCAGTATATTTTTACAGATTTGGTATTGGGCTACAAATATTCATTATCTAAAAGTATGTATTATTGTATATCAATAATCAATATTGACTTTAAATACTAAAATAGGTAGTACTTATGTTTTGCTTACATATATAATATTATCAAATTACTGATAACATGGTGGTGGGGATAATATTTTAACCGGCTGACCGTTTTTTGGTGCCTAGTATACGCACTCCAGAATTTTTATTTATCTCGATGCCTAAATATAATATAATATGCGCACCCCAGTCACCAAAATTCTTCGTAGGCACTACACACCAACTGACCTATGTATTAAGTGTACCTATACTGTGTATTTGTAAATAGGGGGGTTTTCATTTGGGCGAATGACCCAAAATAATATATCGTTTGGGCGAATTTATACATATAATTTGGGCGAAATTTACACGGGGCCCTAATTTATTCAATATATCGTTTGGGCGAGTTGTAAATATAATTTTATAAAAATGAATTTTTAGAGACTTAGGACTCTCAGCTAACTCTAATTGAGATGGTTAAAAATACATTATATTGTTATTATCTTAACTAAATTTTTTTTATTAGCATGGTATCTCATATACCCATTTGTTTAATAAAATTTAGTATATACTTATATAAATATTATCATAATAATATATTGTATTAAAAATCCTTACTAATTATAATAATTAATAATTAACATGATATCTCATGCCCATTTTTTAAATTTAATCGATTATTGTTAATGTTCTGGTTTGATATTCTTCCCATGATTTTAATGTATAGTTTTGTTTTTCTTTAGTATTTTTACGTACCTAAAATATTGATTTTTTGTGTTGAAAGAATTAATTTTTATAAAGTTATAAATAGTTATCACCAATTAGCCGAAACGATATAATAATAATATTGAGTTGAATACATAGTATACTAAATACGAATATAAAAATTATTGTATAGGTAAGTATGCTACTTCCCTATTATTCCCTGTATATATCCCTATATAATTCATAAATTAATTCGCCTAAACGATCATTTAATTTCTTGCCCAAATGACATACGTATGCTCTACTCAGGTAAATTTTGGGTTATTCACCCAAATGAATGACGCACGTAAATAACACTCAACAGGAAGTGGGTTCACCTAACCTAACCTAACCTAACCTGTGAGTGTTAGTATGTGGGTGGTGTGTGTATTTGTGCGTGTGTACTTATAACTAAAGAAAAGGTGACTTATAAAAATTTTAATACAAATTAAAATAGAATATATAGTCACAGAATATAACAATCAAAATGGGACACTGATAAAAATGTATACAGGCAGCATAGCACGGCGGCTTGAGACGAGTGCTTCCATAGACTTATAATATATAGACCGCGCATTACGCTCGTTTTGTGTAGAACACCTTGAAGCCAACATATGTGCGAGAGAGACCATTGAAATAATAATGAGTATGAGAGAGAAAGGCTCAACATTCCTTTTTCAAGGAGTTTATAAGCAATTTATACAATGTCCCTGATATAATAAACATCCATTAATCCATTAATGATTATCAAGGAATATTATAAAATTATTTACAACCTCCTTGAGAAAGTAATGTAGAGTCTGTCTCTCTCGCACATATGAAGGTTTCAATAAATTTCAGTAATGCGCGGTCTATATATTATAAGTCTATGAGTGCTTCACGCCAGTGAATGCGGTTGGCATCCGCGTAAAAGTGGGGTGAACTGTTCGGTGAAACCCGCGACGATGGGTTACATCAATTTACAAAAGCAATTATCATATTATATCATTATCTTATTTGATATACATTGATGTAAATATGGGAGAGGTTCTTGGGTGGACTTGATTCACCTTAAATGAAAATAAATATGAATTGAAAATAAGCAAGTTAATAAAATAATACATTTTGAGGTACTTATTCATAATTTTAATATATTTTCTTGTTTATTAAGGGGGAGGGTGTAGTCCGATACCATTTCCTTATTAATTTCCTTCAACTCTTAATCTAAATTATAATTATTTATTTCTATTTTTATTTTTATTTTTTTTATATTTTTTATTAATTCTGGCGGCAAATCGTGATATTATCAAGTATAAATATTACGTATGCGCGTATACGATATCAGAGACATGACTTGAAAAATAATACTAGTCCACTATAAATCAGCTGGCGTAGCGTGTTTTAAAATTTCGGCAACCGGATGGCGGCCGATAGCGCGTCGTCGTAACAGATTAAATAATACATAATTTACAACGACAAATAATACTAATAATACAATAAATAAGATTAACAATTAGAGCACGTGAGTGGTTAGTGTGCGTGAGTAACGAGTGTGTGTCGGTCGGTGGCATACATACGACTAATATGCCGTCGTGGCAACGACACAGGTGATCATTCCAAAATTATTTCTCGGATGAGGTATTAAATAAAATACAACCAGGTGTGTTTGAAAACTCGCCCTTCATATTATTTGTATATAAACGCTCTATAAGAATTTTCGTTGTAAGATAATCTGATAGTAAACAATAACAAATCTAATCCTAATTAAATTTGCAGAACTAAAAGATACTAAACCAAACGAGCCGGTTACAACATATTGTGATATTGTTTGTGGTAATGATGATGATACAAGCAAAAAGAATTTTTCATTTATACAAAATGAACCACTAATACACTAGGATCAGTATTAAATGTATTTAATAATTATTAGTATTTTTATTTAAAAAATAGTTAAAAATAGTTTATTTTATTATTATAAATTTTCATTTATGGTCTATTAACAATGTCTATATTATTCAATCAAGAAAATATAAATGTAATAATACAATTAATTTAAGAAAAAGTTTGTAAAAATACAATAGATAATAAAATATGTTGATGAATATATTTTAGATTAATGTTATACTTGTAGAATTAAAAATAAAAACAGAAATGGGAATAAATATTTTTTACACAAAACTTGTTTCTACCGAAATAAATTCTGTTTTTTTTTATGTAATTTTAAACTAAATTAATAACGGGAAATTTCATAATATTGTTGTATTATTTTTCATCGATAAACCAGAAGAAAATGGCAAATCAATGAAAAAAAATAATCAGTCTCTCTGGAAAAGAGTCATTAGATTATAATATTGCAGTAAAACTTATCTAATAATTAAAGCATTATTTGTATGAGTAGTAGGTGGGGCACTCTGGTACACTTTTACACTTTATCATAATTATCAGAAATAGAACACAAAATGTTATTAAACACAAAAGATCAGTAAAACTGTTTTTAAACACAAAAGATCAGAAAAATGTTTTTAATCACAAAAAGATCACAAACTTCACACTTTATCATAATTATCAAAAATAGAACACAAAATGCTATTAAACACAAAAAGATCACAAAATAACTTTAAACACAAATAGAACACAAAATAACTTTAAACACAAATAGAACACAAAATGATATTAAATAATGAAAAGATCAGTAAAATAAGTTTAAACACAAAATGAAATAAAATCATCAAATGCAAAATTTTTCAAAAGAAATTGAATAAATAAAAATAAAAATGAAAATAAAAATTATAATTAACAATGGAACAAATAAATTCTATAAGAATATTAGAAAATATGAAAGTCTCTGAGCTTAAGTCAATAGCAAAAGAGGCAAAACTTAAGGGATATAGTACCCTTAAAAAAATTGATCTTATATCAAGAATTAGGAAAGGCCATACAATTCGTGATTTAAAAATTTCTGAGCTTAAATCATTAGCAAGAAGTTATGGTTTAAGGTCAATTTACAAACTTAATAAAGATAATTTAATAACAAATATCAACAAGCAACAACCTTTTCGTAAATTTAAAGAAGATATTTTCAAGACTGATAATAGTTCATTAAACAATAATCCGTTTCAGAAGTTAGAAAAAACATTTTTCACTGAAGAAAATTATTTTAATAGTTCATTAGAAAAAACACCAGAGGTTTTTGAGTTGATAGATGTAATTCAATTGAATAAACAGGTCCAAAAAAAATTTAAGATACACGAAGCTGATTATAAAATTCGTTTTAAAGAAGCGTTAATAAAAGATTTAAAACTAAGTAATGCAAAATACAAAATTGATTATACACATAAAGCTCTAGATTCTATGTTAAAACTTGTCCAAAAAAATTCAAATTATGAAAAAGGTGATCAAATAAATATTATAGTGATGAATCCAAATTTAAAAAATACTATATCTACTGGTATGAAATCTGACAATTTTTTAACCAACTTAAAATCAATAGTTGGTAACATATTAACTTCAGATGAAACAATTGATATTACAGAAACTACTTTTCAAGTTCAATTAGTAAAAATACCTAGAGAGTAGAAGTTCAAATCGAACAAAAATAATAAATTTATCAGAAAATATTAACACAAAAAATAGTATTATTCAGATTAATAACGATGATAATTTATGTTGCCCAAGAGCTATTGTTGTTGCATTATCTACTAAAACAAATAACATTTTAAGACATGAATTAGATTCTAATAAAATTAAACAATTGAAGATAGGTAGAAAAATTCAAAAAGATTTAGCTTTAGAATTATGTAATATGTTAACAGAATATACCTAACGAAGAAGGTTTTACGTTGACTGATATTAAGAATGTGGAACGCACACTAGATATACAAATAAATGTTATATGTGCTGAAAATTTAAATACTTTAATTTATAAGGGCGATGATAAAGAAACTAAAATTTATTTGTACAAAAATGGAAACCATTTTGATGTTATTAAATCAGCTAAAGGTTTTTACGGATCGTCTTATTATTGTGAAGATTGTGATAAACCATATCAAAATAAAGATAAACATAAATGTGCTATAGAATACAAAATATGTAAATTGTGTACATATTTTGGTATAAGATTTGAACATTCAAGTAGTACGAAAAATAGAATATATTGTGAAAAATGTAATAGATATTGTTATAATCAAGAATGTTTAGATAATCATAACTATATATGTGATTATGTTTACAAATGTATTGATTGTAATAGAATAGTATTAAGAGATAAGAAACATAAATGTGGTTATAGTGAATGTAGAAATTGTTTAGAAGAAGTGAAAATAAATGAACATCAATGTTATATGCAACATAGATCGCAAAAAGGAGGTAAATGTGTTGGTTGTTGTAAATGCGATAAAAAAATACCGAATATTAAAGGCAATAGAAATAGGCTTTGTAGTTACACAGAAAAATATTTGTTTTTTGATTATGAAGCTCAACAAGAAACAGGAACTCATATCGCAAATAAAATAATTGCTCATGATTTTGAAGGAAATACAATTATGTTTGATACAAATGAAGAATTTTGTAAACATGTAATATCCGAGGAATATAAGGGTTATACATTTATAGCACATTACGCAAAAGGATACGATTCACAATTTATATTAAAATACTTGGTTGATAACACTTTAAGACCTTTTACGATTTATAATGGTACAAAATTAATGTTATTAGAAATTAAATAATTAAGTATAAGAATAATAGATAGTTCTAATTTTATTCAAGGTCCACTCAGTAGTTTTTCTAAAACTTTTGGTCTTAAAGAACTGAAAAAAGGTTACTTTCCACATTTCTTTAATACAGTAGAAAATCAAAACTATATTGGTATATTACCCGATAAAAAATATTATGGATACGAAACAATGAAAACAGATGATAAACAAGTATTTGAAAAATGGTATGATGATAAAATTAATGAAAATTATATATTTAATTTTAAAGAAGAATTAGAGGCTTACTGTAATTCAGATGTAGATATTCTACGAAGAGGATGTTTAGAATTAAGAAAACAATTTTTAGAAATTGCTAATATTGATCCTTTTCGATATACAACTATAGCAGGTGTTTGTATGGCTATCTATAGATCAAGATATTTGTTAAAATATACTATAGCTGCTTTAGATAAAGAAAAAAATGAAAATTATTCAAAACAATCGATAACGTGGTTACAACATTTTAATAATAAAAATATCTCACATGCATTAAATGGCGGTGAAAAAATAATAGCAGGGGCTAAAGTAGATGGATTTGATAATAAATCAAAAACAGTTTATCAATATCATGGTTGTTTTTGGCACGGCTGTACTAAATGTTATAAAGATAGAGAAACTATAAATAATATAAATCATGAAACAATGGAGGATTTGTATCAAAAAACAATTGACAGAAGTACAACAATAAAAAATGCAGGTTATAATCTTGTTGAGCAATGGGAATGTGATTGGATAAATAGTACTACATACAAAAATATGAAAAAAGTTGATATAGCTGACCCTATTAATCCTAGAGATGCTTTCTTTGGAGGTAGAACAAACGCCACAAAATTAAGAGTAAAAAATACAAAAATTCGTTATATTGATGTATGTAGTTTATATCCAACTGTGAATTATTATGATTACTATCCTGTTGGTCATCCTGAAAAAATATTTAAACCAAAATTATATGATAAAAATTGGTTTGGATTAATTAAATGTAAAATTTTACCTCCAAGAAATCTTTATCATCCTGTACTTCCAGTTAAAATAAAATTGGAAAAAAGTGAAAAGTTATTATTTCCTTTGTGTTATAAATGTGCTGTAGATCAAAATCAAAGATGTGATCATTCTAAAAACGAAAGACAATTTATAGGAACGTGGACAACAGATGAAGTTAATAAAGCTTTGGAAAAAGGATAGGTACATAATAACAAAAATTTACGAAGTCTGGAATTTCGAAGAAAAAACAACAGACTTATTTAAAAAGTATGTTAATAATTTTATGAAAATAAAATTAGAAAGTTCAAAACATAATTATAGTTCTAATGAAGAGTATATAAAAATAATTTTCGATAAATTGGGCATATTATTAGATAAATATAAAATAGGAGATAATCCAGGTAGACGAGCTGTAGCAAAACTGTGTTTAAATAGTTTATGGGGAAAATTTGGTCAACGACAAAAAATGAAAAAAAATGAGTTTGTTACAGACCCAAAACAGTTTTATAAAATATTATTAGATGATAGATTAGAAAATATCAATATAAAAATATTAAACGACAATATGATACAAATGTGCTATAATTATAAAGATTATTACGTTGAGAATTTTCATAATACAAATATTTTAATAGCTTTATTTACAACATCTAGTGCGAGATTAAGATTATATAAAATGTTAGATAAATTAGGTAGAACTGTAGTTTATTTTGATACAGATTCTATTTTCTATATAGATAACGGTGGTAATTTAGTTAAAACAGGAACAATGTTGGGAGAATGGACTGACGAATTAGGTGAAAATGTACATATAACAGATTGGGCATCGACAGGACCTAAAAGTTATTATTATAAAACAAACGATAATAAATTTAAAACAGTTATAGGTAAAAGGATTTACTTTGAATTATCAAAATTTGTTAAAACTTAACGGTGAATCGATGATAAAATTAATTGAACAAAAAAATAAAGATAATAATATAGAATTAGAATATAATCAAATAACACGTGATACACTTACTAAAAATATAGTTAATAAAAAAGTTACAAAAAAATTCTCGTTTGGCTATGATAAAAGAATAATATTACCAGATTATGATACAATACCATACGGTTACAATTAAATGAAAGTGATCAAGAATAATTTCTATTAAAAAATAGTATTTAAATATAGTAAATAATCGCCCGGACAGGGACTCGAACCCTGGACCCTTAGGTTAAAGGCCTAATGCTCTACCTACTGAGCTATCCGAGCATGATATTTATTATGTATATCACTTCCTTTAACTAAGGTCCTTTTTTAAAAAAAGAAAGAAGTGTCCACCTTTAATATTAAGATCCCATACTAAATTTACACATTTTAATATTTCCTAAATCTTCAACAATCTTAATATTATCTAGATAATGATGAGTATAATCACCTGTTGTAATTATTAAATCATTAGCTATTTTACAAAGTTCTAACCAAGTTGGTGAATTTAATAATTTCGAAATATAAGGATTTACATTTCCAAATTGATCGTTCCCTTGATCAATAATGAATATATTTCCATCAATTGGAATTTTATGTAGATTATATTTAACTGTTTCAGTATTTTCATAGTATTCAAAAGAACAAAAATTAACATATAAATTATCTTTTTTTGAATTTTTTTTCACATATTTTTTTATATCATTTTTCATTAATTTCAAATAATTATAATTTTTTTGTTTTTCATGATTAATTGGTATACCATTGTATGTTTTATTAAATCTAAAAGGTACAATTGTTTGATCTTTATCATTTTTTTGATGTCGATATGATTTCAAATGAGAAGCCCAACTTTTGCAACCAATTGTTAAATTACATTTATCACAATTTTTGGTAGGATATGTTTTTTTGTTATCCATTTTATTAATATTATCATTCTCTTTAACTAAAGTTTCAATTTCATTTAAATCATCCATTTATTATATTCCATATTATTTTTTTTTACATTTGTTATTTTTAATAGAATAATTTTTATTAAAAATAATATTTAAAATTTTGATTTTTGCAACTCTTCGTTATAAAAACTCCCTTCAATCTCTTCATTGTTTAAATCTATAATTTTATATGTTATAGGATTTGTGTTTAAAATTTCTTTAATTATAAATATTTCTCTTGTCCAATTATTACTATATTTATTACCAAATGTTTTTTTTTTTTTTTTTTTTTTTATAAGCTTTTATTCTTACTCTATCACCCACACTAAATTTAATTTTTGGTTTAGGTTTATTTTTTGTAAGAAATAATTTGTGTAGAATAGAACATCGTTTTCATTAGATTTATTTACTTCACAAGGTTTCATACCAATGGATCGATGTATGTCTTTGAAATTATATTCATCTAATAAATTTTGTAAAATATTTATCCATTTTTTAGATTTTTGAACTTCAAAACATAATCTCATTTTCCCGTTTAATGTTCTATTAAACCTTTCAATAATTGCTGATTTTTCTTCGTTTTGTGTATGATACATATGAATACCATATTTTTTGAAAACATTTTTAAAATGTTTATTTTCAAACTCTAAGCCTTTATCTGCGTGAAGTAATTTTGGTGTTTGATGATTTTGTGTTTTGGCTTGTTCTATTATTTTTTCTAAAGCTTTTGAAACACTAATTCCATCTTTCTTTTTTAGTGGAAAAGCCCATGCAAATTTTGAAAAAGTATCTATAACAGTTATTATATTACAATACATGTACGTGTGTGACCTCCGTCCGATACACACGTGTGTTCTCGGTCTTTCGCTTATCGCATTTCTTAGCTTCCGATAGCAGTAACACATACGTCGCATACGCATCACACTGCAATAAAGAAGGTATGTTATTATACTACGGCCCCCCCACAGCCAAATAGGTAATAACAACCTCCTCCGTCTATGCACCCAACCATGGACGACTCAAATTCACTCATGGCCCCCAATCCACAACCTAGCACACATAAAACATTCGCAGAAACAACAGCAAACTCAACCTTCCCGAAAAGAGACCAAGCAATTATCTTCAACACATTAAATGATATTCCACAAATCGAGTATATCAAAGCATTCAGCCAGCTTACATCACCTAATAACATAAAATTCGCTTCGCGCATATCCAACAATAGATTCTGCATTTATTTCGCCAGTAAGAGTATCGTCGACCACATTATCGCAAAACAACAGTATATCGTTATAAATAACACCCAAATCGCTTATCGCCGTCTCATTAACCAGGCAAAACGAATTATCATATCCAATGTTCATCCATCTATACCTCATGACATAATTATAAAAGCTATTAACAATAGCCTCATTAAAATACTATCTCCTATCACATTTATGAAAGCCGGTTTCTCAAACGATGAGTACGGCCACATAGGCAGTTTTCGTCGACAAATATATTTACACCCCGACGATATACATAAATTGCCGAGTACATTAGTAATTAATTACGATCAAACTGATTACCGCATATTCTTTTCCGACGACACTGTACTATGTTATATTTGCAAACAAACTGGTCATACCTCAAACCACTGCAAAAAAGATTTTTATAATACGATTCTTACTAATAGCAATAACCACTATCCGCCGATATCCGACGAAATTGTTATAGATACTAATTCACAAAATGATCCAAATACAATAGATAAGGACCATATTAACACAGACCAAATTATCGAACAAAACAATATACAATTTACCGACAAGCCGACACCTACACAAGAATCAGTTAACCACATAAAAAGACCGATCTCAACATACGCCAGCACCAGTGACGCCGACAGCGCACCTATTATAGAAAACCCTATTAACACATCAACAATACCGGAGAAAACGCAAAACCATCAAACTAATAATAGCATCCTCACAACAAAGCTAATAGAATCCAAATTTATCGGAAAAAAAAAGTAAATGCAGAAATAACACACAATACACCTCCAACACCAATTAATAACACTAAAATAAGTAAACCTTCCGCCGAAAATCCCAAGACAAATCCTCAACCCGCCCCAAAAAAAGTTAAACGCTCCAACTCTATAGAACAAATAGTAGCTAAACTAGATGAAACACTAGCCCCAGCAAGAACTGCCTTCGAAGCAATTCCCAACCTAAAAATCGACTTCATTCAGCTCAAATACATCATAGAAAACTCCCTCGGCGTGGATAATATTTCCACTCTGTTAAACCAATTCAACATGAAACCGATGGAAATGATTGAAATATTAGACACGATCCGCCCGAAAATAAAAAACCTTAGTATTAAAAACAGGCTCACGAGACTATGTAACTTACTTCTCGAGTCATTATGAAGACGCAATATCTCTTCAATATAAAGAAATCAAATAATCAAAAATCAACCTCCTTAAATTAAAAAAAATCTTCATTTTTAACACTTAAATGCAGACACAACCAAAAAACATTATCCAATGGAACCTCAATGGACTCCATAAAAATATCGATGAAATTAAACTTATAATAAACTTACACCAACCTATCGCAATATGTCTTCAAGAGACTAACCTTAAAATCGACGAATTTCCACCTAATATAAAAAACTATCAATATGCAACTAAAAATCGTGGAGGCTGTCTGAGGGCAAGCGGTGGGGTTTGCACTCTCATCAATAGCTCATTTCCCTGGGAGGAAATCCCTATCCATACAAACATTGAAGCTGTCGCAATATCAATAACACTTGAAACAAAAACTACCCTCTGCAATATTTACATTCCAAATAATTTCTATTTTACACTCATAGATTTAGAAAATATTATCAAACAACTACCACGGCCCTTTATCATTGTCGGAGATTTTAACAGCCACAGTCATTCATGGGGTTCATATAAAACCGATTCAAGAGGAAAGATTATAGAAAAATTACTAGAACAAGATAACATTGTAATACTTAATAACAACGAGCAAACTAGAATAAATCCCACCAACAGAAACCTCTCAGCCATCGATCTAACGTTCTCCACACCAACAATAGCACAAAGATTGCACTGGCAAGTATTAAATGAAATATATAATAGTGATCACCTCCCAATCTCAATACAATTCATTTCCAATGCATATCAAATGAACCACTCTACAATAAAATGGAACATCAAAAACCCCGACTGGCCTCTATTTTCAAACCTTCTCGAAATGAAAATCAACTCGCCTGAATTCACTGTTGACGATATCGATATTGAAACAACAGTCTCCAAATTCACCAAGACCGTCATAGAGACATAGAAATTCTCCATCGACCGTTAACTGTTTGAATTTTAGTTGCATTAATATTTTTTGTTCTTTTTTTACATTTATGGCAATGTATTAGATCATCTTCCATTTTATATTAATTATTTTTTTATATTAATTTTTTAAAAAAAAAAAAAAAAAATCGTAGTAAATTATTTTTTAAATAAATTTTTTATAATTGTCAATAAATTCTAAACACAAATGTCCACATATAGGAGGATCATTATAATCTTGAAATTTTCTATCGGTATACCATAGATTATCTTTACCCAAATATTTTACAACTTATTTTGGAGGTTGAATTCCAAAAGAATCAAAATATATTTTTTTATTTTTTATTTTTTTCCATGCAACCCAATGAGAACCGTTTTGAGTAGAATTATTTAAATTAAGAACTCCACATTCATTTACCCATGATTTCATAGGTAATTCATCCCTCATGAAACACCCTCTATAGTTTTTTATTTTATTTCCAAATTGATTTATATCAAAATTACTTAGCGGTTCAATATTTATATTTTTTTCTTTGCTCCAAAAAACTGTGTAAACTCCTTTACATTTTTTTAAAATTTTTTCTAAAATTTGTTATATCAAAATTATTCATTTTTTCGATTTTTTCGATTTTTTTTTTGATTTTTCTTCAATCCAGAACCTTTATTTTTTTCCATTTCTTTATTGTGTCGAATTGTTTCTTTTTCCATTTTTTCCTTATATTTACTATCTTTATAACTATCATACAATGCAACTATAGCTGGAGTGGCTACTGCTGCAGCTTCTATAAAAGGTAAAATTAAAGGTAAAAATCCCCCTTCTTTTTTTCTAATCTGCTTTGGAGTAATCTCTAACCTTACTCCAGATTTTTTTTCCTTACTGTTTTTTAATTTATCTATTTGATTTTGATCTAAATAAAAAATATTTTCTCCTTTATATATTTTATTACTAGCAATTTGAATTATTGCATTAGTATTATTTTTACAAGCTTCAGCCAGCTTTTTTTTCTGGGTTTCAGTTAATTTAAAATACATTTTATTATACAAAATATTAAAATTTTATTCAAATATTAAATTCATTCCTAAACGTCTTTTTCCTTTCATTGCATATGTAGTAAAAAGAGCTGGAATTTTTTCATACATAGAACTATCAGGAGCATCAAATCTTTCCATTGCTTTTTGTTCTAAAATTTTATCAGCTTCATGTCTTGTTTTAGTATCTTTATGATCTCTATAAAAATAATCATGATCTCTTGCAGCTTCGTCTAATTTGTTTATAGGTTTTTTATTTTTTTCTAATTTTGTTCCTGGTCCTAAGTAATTATAACCAGGCCAATGCAATTCAGGCAAATATGAACAATTCAAAAAATCATTAATAAATCCTGAACCTTTTATAATTTTCTTTGGTAAACATGAAACATATGAAAACAAATAATCTGCACCATTGGGATTATCAATTATGTTTTCCATTTCTCTAATACAAATATTAAGAATATTAAGTTTTTCATCATGATAAATATTATTTCCTTTTCTTTCTTCATTTGATATAAAATATATTTTTTTTACTATGGAATCTTTTGGTATTTTTACAACTTCTTTTGGTAAGTTTGTTACATATAGTAATAAATATTCAATACCTTTAGGAGTATCAATAATTTTTTCCAGACTTGTTTTACATAAACGAAGAATACCAAGTTTTTCATTATGAAAATTATTATTTCCTGCTTTTTCTTCTGCAGACATAAGTTGTAATCTATCTGTTAACTGTTTCATATTATTAATATAATGATATTCAATATGATCATCTGTGTATTTTACTAACCCATCTCCTATTGGTTTTGTTATTGGTTTTTTACTTTCACTAATTTCTTTCCAAATCTTGCTAATCATTGTTGTATATTTTGCGCCACTACTTGATTTAGCTCTTCCTGTCGATTTATTATTTTTTTGATATATAGAATCAGTTTCAATTAACATTTGTTTATATATTTTAAAATCATCATCTGTATAACATTCAGGTCTGGTAGCATCTGAATGTGTCAATAATCTCCACAAACCTATCGTTCCTTCATATTTTTTTCCATTTAAAATTATATCATCATTTTCAAATGTTATCGTACATTTCCCAAGCATGTGATCTTCAAAATCTTCATCATAATATATTCCAAAACAGTTATTAGGTTCTATTGTTGGTAGATATTTTGTAGCAATAGGACCTAATTTTATAGTATTTGCAGGCATTGGGGAATTAGTTATTGGTTTTTTACCAGAACTTTTTGGTGTTCCAAAAGTCTCTTCTGTACTCATTAATCTTTGTAATTCTGGATTTCTTGGTTTATAAGGAGTAGGTATTATCATTTTTTGAATATCATTATCGGTTTTAATAGCAACCTCTTTAACATCATTAACAGATGATTCAACATTTGATAATGCTTTTAATATTGGTTCATAATGTTTTACTTTTTCTTCTGCTTTATATTTATCGTTTAAAATTGATTTTCTATAGTTATTTTGTAATTGTTTTTTAATATTAATTATGTTTTTTAACTCTGTTGGTGAAGATTGGTGAATATTTAATTTTTCAATATTATTTTCACCTTCATCTTCATCTTTTTTTATAACATTTAATTTTTTTTCTTTTTGTTCTAAATCTGATTTTTTATAAGTTTTTTGTAAATTTTGTTTAATATGAATTATTTTTTTCATTATTTCTGTTTCGTTTTCTAAATTAGTTCCTTTCTTAAAATTGTTTTGTGTTTCTGATGGCTCCTTCATAAATGTAACTTTTAAATTTTTTTTTATTTTTTTTTTTAATTTATTTTGAATTTGTGTAATATCCATTTATTACACAAAAAAATAAAAAAAAAACATTATCATCGTTCATCGATATTTAAAATATCATTACCTTTATTGTCATAGATTAAATTTTTTATTAAGTCTATTGTTATAAAACCATATGTTTTAATTTTATTTTTTTTATCATATGTTTTACAATAAGTTCTACAAATTTCTTTAAATTTTTCTAATGGTATTATTTTGCTAATCAAATCGGACCATATTTTTTCAATATAATAATTTGACTGATTAAAAACAATTAAAACATTCAAATTATTTCTTATTGTTTTTATGTCTACTGAAGTATAATTTTGTGTTAAATAAATACCTAACACTAATATTTTTTGATCTCGATCTTATAAAATATTCTTTTATCAACTTTTGATTTTCTAAAAGAAAATCATCAAAAACCACTAAACTATTGGGTTCACAATCATCTACAGATATTATATCATCATTAGAAAAATGAGTGATTATAGAAGGTATATCATCAAATATTTTTTTTAATTTTTTATAGACTGGTTG
This sequence comes from Schizaphis graminum, assembly GCA_020882235.1. NCBI lineage: Eukaryota > Metazoa > Arthropoda > Insecta > Hemiptera > Aphididae > Schizaphis > Schizaphis graminum. Next base: position 85,325,282 of record CM037033.1, on the reverse strand, counting down.
ATCAATATTTTTTGTAAACAAATATAGATTTAAATATGGTATCCAATAATTTATAATCAGATTATACAACAGAGTTGTTTTACCACAACCCGATGGTCCTACTAATAAACCACGTGAAGGTATTTCAAATAAAGATTGTTCTTTATTTTCATCTTCAATAAATTTTTTTACTACAACTTTATTCATTTATTAAAAAAAAAATATATATTTGCTATTATAAACAATAAAGTATAATATTTTTAAAAAATATGATCAATATATTGAAAGAGCTCAATATAAAACTTTTTTACCTGTGAATAATTCACAACTTAATACACCTAATAAAACTACAACTTTTAGAATAGATTGTATGGATGATTTTCTGAATATTGTAAATACAAAATTTTTGATTTCTGGTAGATATTTGCAAAAAGATGGAAAAGATTATCCTAAAGGAACAAAAATACAACTAATCGATAATTTTGTTGCATATTTAATTTCTAGTATGGTAGTTAAAAAAAATGGTAAAGTAGACTGCTGCTGTGGTACAGTCTATGTTGTCATTACAATGTTCCCCCCCATCTGGTCCCTGGAGTCTATAAATAAATACCACCCCCCATTGTGTTGATACGATGAAGACTTGATATTTTAGTAGTTCTGTTGTACAGATGTCTGTAAAAAAGTGAGAGGAAAAAAAAAAAAAAAAGCTGGCCAGCTCAGATATCTGTACAACAGGACTACTTTTGCATTTTTTTACCATTTTTTTTTTTTATTATTATTATTTTGAATTCCAGTATTTTAATTGTTATATTATTATTATAAGTAAATATTATTATACATAATTATTCAGCTTATACTTATACAGTTATACATAATTATTCAACATAGTTATGTTGTTATGTTTTAATATATGTTTTAACGTTTCGATGTTTAAAAATTTTTATTTTTATTATAATAAATAATAGAAATGGGAAATGAAAATGTTAAAAGTTATAGTGATAGTGATAGTGATAGTAATAGTGATTATAATTTTTTCGATCTCATAATCGAACAATATGAAAAAAAAATCGAACTATATAAAAAACGGTGTGAATACTATGAAAAAGAACTCAATAAAAAATCAATAAAAGAACAACGTGAATATGAAAAAGAACTCAAGAAAAAAATAATAATAGAACAACGTGAATATGAAAATCAACAACGAAAACCTAATCGACGTAGGTTAGGTCGACTTAGAAATAATTAATTGATTTATATGCTTATCTGCACTACATATTAGTAGTTAATTAAGTTCTTTACAAATATATGTAACTGAAATTAATTTTTTTAATTTGTAATTAAATGTTTGTTTTTCATATAATTAATTAAACTTTTAGTTTAATGATATTGAATTTGAACAAATAGATTATAAATATATACAACATTATATAAAATATAAATCAAATCCTCATACATTGCATTTAAAAAAATATTTTTAATAGAACAATTCTATTAAAAATCTGATGATTCAATATAATTATATTCTAATCATTTTGGAATCGGAATCTGTACCTCCCATACCAAGGCTACATATTTTTATATTTCCTAAATCATGAACAACACAAATATCATGGAGATATTTAAAATAAAAAGTACCGGTTGTAATTATTAAATCATTAGCTATCTTACAAATTTCAATCCATGTTGGTGATTCTAGTAATGTAGAAGCATACGGTTTTCCATTTCCAGAAATATTGTTACCATGATCGACAATTAAAATATTTCCTTTAATAGGAATTGTATTTAGATTATATTTCATTACCTATTTTAATATTTTTATTATTATTTTCATAGTATTCATATTTACAAAAATGTACATAACATTTATTATTTAATATAGAGTTTCTTATTTCGTTTTGCATTTCATTTTGTTGTAATTTATTAAAATCTTTGATAGTTGTATCCATTGTTTATTATACATTTCAATTCCTTTAACTAAGGTATTCAATTATGATAGATTGATTGGAAATAGTTTTCTGATCTTTTTATTTTGATATTTTGAAAATTTATTTTCTGATCTTTTTGTAATCTATTATGTTAAATTTATTTTGTGATCTTTTTATGTTCTATTATTTTAATATTTATTTTTTGATGTTTTTATGTTCTATTTCATTTTGTGTTCTATTTGTGTTTAAAGTTATTTTGTGATCTTTTTTGTGTTTAATAGCATTTTGTGTTCTATTTCTGATAATTATGATAAAGGTTGTGGTTTGTGATCTTTTTGTGATTAAAAACATTTTTCTGATCTTTTGTGTTTAAAAACAGTTTTACTGATCTTTTGTGTTTAATAGCATTTTGTGTTCTATTTCTGATAATTATGATAAAGTGTAAAAGTGTACCAGAGTGCCCCACCTACTACTTGTATGTATTTTTGAAACCAAAATATCTATTTATGCTACCAAAATATGTACATAAATATGTGCTAAAAAACTCAAAATATGTATTATACTAATATGATTAGAAAAATTATTTAAAAAAACGTATTAAAAATTATAAAATATAAATAAAAAAAAAGGGTAAGTGGGTATCGCTCTGCTGTACATTAGGGAGTGGGGTGGACCTCGGACTAGGGTAGGTTAAATTTGAATGCAATGATAGGTATCATTGTGGCTGCATGCGAACTAAGTCCCAGTATAACCTTTTTTGACGAATTGAGTCCCGGGTTGTTTAAGGGTATATACCAATTGAGTCCAGTGAAATTTTAGGTATAATACTAATTTGAGTCCATGTTTTAATACTAACTGAGTTCCGTCAAACTAAAAAAAAAAAAACATTTTCCTTCCCATTTTTATAGACTTAGGACTATCTGTAGCAAAAAATTCTACAGGTATGGTTAAAAATGTTTTTTTTTTTTTTTTAAATATTTTATAATATAAATATATAATAATGTAGTAATAATGTAGGGGTATAATACAGTATGAATAATTAATTGTGTGTAATTTAATAAATATAGATAATGATAAAATAAAATTTTTAGTCAAAAATGGTTTTTTTTTTTTTTTAAATATTTTATAATATAAATATATAATAATGTAGGGGTATAATACAGTATGAATAATTAATTGTGTATAATTTAATAAATATAGATAATGATAATAATTTATAATTCTTTATATTGGTAAAAATTTATGGGACAAGCATTGTACATATTCAAATCTATTTATTTTGTTTGATTGCAATAGCTGTATTTGATGTTGAATTTCTTTTTCTTTATCTTTTATAGAATTTCTTGTATTAATTATATGAATACTTCTAATTTTTATATACGTTTCGCATTGTACATTCAACAAAATGTTTATAAATTGGTAAATGTTTGGATGGGCTGAATACAACATAGCATTAATTTTTGAATGAAAGGATTCACAACTGTTAGTGGTCCTCGCCAATGAATATGTAAATGAGGCACACATTTCCGGAGGATATTGTGAGCTTTCAGTTATGTAATTTTCTAATATGTAGTCAGTAAAAAATTCCACTCGATAGTCTTGAGGTAAAATAGAAATTAAGTCATCGGTGAAGCAATCATTGACATCTAGTGGGTTTAAAAACGAAAGCCCAAAAAAAGTTTTTAAATATTTACCAATTTCGGAGTTTTATTTTTATATTCATCAACTAGACCCAATGATTGGATTTTTCTAAACCATGCTTGTCCCAAATGAAATCGACAACCCCTAAGTCGTGTTGATGGCCAAACTTTATTTACGGCAACATGAATTGCCTTTTCAAAATCAGAAAATACAGTTTTAGGATTAAAACATAAATTAAGTTTTTGACATTCTGAAATTATTAATTGAAAAGAAGCCTCATACGTCGTTGAAGCTTTGTCCAAAAGTAAACAAAATACTAAAGGTATGTAGTTATTATTTTTCATTCCGTGGATAGTAAACAGTTGAGTAAACTGTATTGGACAGCTTTTAAAAGTTCCGTCGATATAAATCGTATCACACATAATTAAAAATTTTAAATTAGTAACACATGAAAATATTATTATACTTTTAGTATCGTCATTAATTAATATAAATGACTCGTCTTTGTTTGTCTTCGGGTTAAAATCTATGAGAGCTGCATGTAATTCTGATAAGGTTTTAGGTAATTTAGGCATTATTGATGTTCTAACATGATGTATATTTTTTCGAATTAACTGTAAGTCATAGGTATTTAAAGTATCTGCATCATTCTCTCTGAGTTCTCTATGAATAATTTTTTAAGGTCTCTCAACTGGATCATCTAAAGCTTTACGTTTTAATTTATTGCTAATTTTCTGTCTATTTATTAAATTTTCACTCGGTTGTTCATGATTATGACTAATAGATTTCTCAACTATAGTATTAAATTCATTTAATTTAAAAAATGACTTACAGTTATTTTTGCAACAAGTCCAGCGTTGGTGATTATTGGCTAAATTCTTGTGAAAACGAAATTTGTATCCGTCGATTATAAATATAGTTTTATTTCTTTCACTTAGTATAACTTCATCCATGATGCTTGGTGTACCTCGTAAACTAGAGTGTGTAATATAATAAAAAAAATTCCAAGTTGATATGAACAATATCAGTAGATATCGGTAATTATTATACTAGTGACGATAGAAATAAAATCTAAAATTCCCGGCCTATAGTATAATTATATGTTACTATATTATCTGATGAAAGTCATAAAAATGATATAAACGAAATGTATATATAGTATTATAAGTAGTATAATAGTGCCGTTCCTGGCGCACTTTTATAAATCACAAAAAAGAACACAAAATAATTTAAAACATAAATAGTACACAAAATGAAATAGAACATAAAAATATCAAAAAATAAATATTAACATAATAGATTACAAAAAGATCAAAAAATAAATATTCAAAATATCAAAATAAAATGATCAGAAAACTATTTCCAATCAATCTATCATAATTCAATCTTTTTTGTTTTGATTTTTAATTAGTGTATTGAGATGGTTTACAAAATTATTTCTATCTATATTTGTTTTATAATGTCCCCAAGCTAATGTATCAATACCATTTTCCAAGATAAATCTTTTATCATCATAAGCACTTAAAGCTTTTTTGTTTTGTTCTAAAGTAAAAATATCATGTTTCTTTGTTCTAAATAAATTTTGAGTAACATATTTTGGATTTTTATTGTATAAACAATTTTTGAAATCATTAAAACATATTTTATTTTCCACAATATTTTTCTTAACACCTTTAGCTCTTTTAATTTCTCTTTCTGTATTTAAAATTTTATGAGAATATAATTTGGATCTTAAACCTATAAATTCAGTCATAATTTTTCCATTCAACTCATCTTTAAATTTACCTAAGACTTTTTTGTTAACTAAAGGTAAATCATAAATATTGTCTTTTGGATAATCTGAGGTGTCAAAATAATCTAATATAATTTTTATATCTTGATAAAAATCATTAGTTTTTATTTCTATTATTAGTGAATCTGTATCAGTATATAATAATCTAACACTATTTCCATATTTTTTCTTAATTACATTATAATAAAAATTATACATCATTAATTTAGATAAATCTAAAACACACATTCCTATATATATTGGTTGTTTGAAATTAATTTCTCTTTTTTTCATATGGATTGCTGCTAAATTTTCTGTAAAAATTGTTCTATTATCGAAATTTGGTTTTGCAATTAATTTGTCTACTTGTCGCCCATTAGAACATAATCTTATATCAACATGATTTCTAACATTCATCATTGTACGTCCATAAACACTGTTGTTCATTAATTTGAAATATTCCTTTTCAAAATCATTCTTAGCTTTTGATCTAAGATTGGTATTAAAATCAATAAAAACTTTCAACCAAGGAGATTGACTAAATTCTAAAACTCTATGAATTTTCTCTAATTTTAAACCTAATTTAATATATAATTTTAATGTTTCATAGTGAATAATATAATTTTTCTTGTCATACAAAGTTGTTAATAATTTTGGAAGTTGTTCATTATCAAATGAATTTTCAGGTGCTAATGGGAAATCTGAATGTAGATCATGAAGTTCTTTAGGATAAGATAAATCAACCTCTAAAATATATCCTTTTGGTGATTTATCAGAAATATTTATTATATCGAAATTATCTAAATTATCAACCCATTTGAAATCTCCAGTAGGTAAATATTTACTCATTGACCAACCATAAAGATTATTTGCGTCTAAATACTCTAAAAATTTTGATTCCTCTTTTTTGTTAAATTTATCTCCCATGTATTTATTGTTTGCTTTTGAGTATCTTTAACTACATTGAGATAAACCACCTCTGATTCCAGATTCAAACATCAAAATCTGATCAACATCTGTTAATAATTCTAATTTAATATTTGTCATTCTTAACATAGAATTCCACGCAAATCCTGGTGTTGTGTAATAGTACAGAGGATCTAATTTATAATTTGCTAAAGAAATATCTCTAAAATTTTCCAAACATCGATCAAATTATACAAACTAGTGAATTCACGAAGATTTTTTATATTAAACACTTCCCAAATTTTTTGTGAATTTTTATATTCCTCTATCGTTACGTTTTTATCAGTGAGAGAACTATAAAACTTTTCTATAGGAGGTAAACATGTTTCATTAAATTTTTCTTCACAATCCATATACTCATAGGGATAAGCTAACTTTCTTGTAACTAAATCTAAATGTTCTTTAGGAATAAATTTACCAAGTTCTTTAAATTGATATTTTTTAAGATTATTTGCTAATTTGTCTAAAGAACTAGGTAAAAATTTTAATGAATCAATAAATCTTAATTCTGTTGTTAATATTTTATATTGACCATTGATAAATTTTCCATGTGGTATACATTTTGAAAATGATATATATTTTTCCTCATTATTTGGAATTAATTTTATTTTATTTTTATCTTTCCCAAATTCTTTTATAAATAGATGCGCATCATAACCTGAAAGATTATGACAAACAATTGGGATAAATTTAGGATTTTGATAAGTAAGGTTACAGATTGAATGAGCTGCCCCTCTATATTTTCCAGTTAAATGGTCATGATCGCAAACTTTTCTCATATTTATATTTTTATTTTGTGTTTCTTCTTCAAATAAACCTTTGAATTTTTCAATATTTTCAGTATCATTATTATTTTTATAGTATTCAATAGCATTGTTAATTATTTTAAATTTTTTCTCTAATCTTGGAGGTAATTTTGTTAAAAATCTTTCACAAATATTACATTTATCAGATTTATAATAATGGTTTCTTTGATTTACATTCAATGACTGCATAGGTAATATTTTATCATATATATTATATATTTCCTCTTCTTCTTCATATATACATCTTAAAAATTCTTCAGCTGCGTTTGGACCAGAATATTCAACAGGGGGTTTATAATCACCATTACTATATTTAATATAATAACAAAAATTATTAGGTATATGTTTCTGATAACAATTATTAAAAGACTTTGTATCACTTGGCTTACATGTGTAGATTGGTTGAAGTGTACATTCAAAATCAAAATAAATCACAAAAGGGATTCTTAAGGAATGATTATAATTTTCAAATTCTAAAATATTATTGAAAGGTTCTGGTAGATTTATTTTAGTAGCTTTATTATTACCACAATAATGTTTATGATCATTTAACTTATTTTCTGTGTTAAAACTATTTAAACACATTTTACACAAAAATCTTTTATGAGTATTTTTTGTAATTTGATTTCCTACTAGTTTCCATAAATCTTTAATCCAACAATAATGACTTTTATTCTTTTCTTTTAAGAACAACAAATCTATATGATTAGATTTTTCAATTTTAGTTATTTCTAAAGGTAAAATAGTCATATTATCATCTAAATAATAAATATTAATAGAAATATCCTTTGTTCTGTTAACAAATTTTGAAACATCTGTGGTTTTTACTGGAAAAGGAATATCTTTTAATTCATTATCAAATTCATTTTTCCATTTTTTATATTTTGAAGCTCTTTGTGGATCTTTTTTACAAGGATGTAAAGCAGAGAGTATTGACCAAAGAAAACATTTATTATCTCTAGTTTTAATATTTATAATAGCTTTTTTATTTTTAATTTCTTCAGGTAATGGAATATATGAACCACCTTTAAAAGGAACATATTTATTTATCCTTATTTCCAATCTTAAAATTTGATGAAGTCTCCACTGAGACTCCTTAATTATCATTCTTTCTATTTCATTTAAAATTTTAATTTTTGCATTTGTATAAAAATCATTTAAGTTAGAATTTTCTGTTAAAATTTCAATTGCTGTTTTAAAATTTTTTTCTTCATATACCATATCTTTTTTAACTTTACCTTTCTTAAATATAGCATAAAACCAAATATTTACTTTTAAATTGTTCTTTGTTAATGCATGTTTAAGTTGTCCTATTACTGGATTATTTAAACGATTTAAAAATATTTGTTCATCTTTAATACCCATGTTATTTTCAATAGTATAAGTTGTTAATCTATTTCTAAATGCTGTTTCTGTAATTTTTAAAACAGGTCGATTATCATTCTTATTATAATTAATTAACTTTTTATCAAAGTTGAAAACCTTATGTGGTTTAGGTATTCTCTCTTTTTTTGTTCTTATTTGTTTGTTGTTTGTTTTTGGTATTCTCTCTTTTTTTGTTTTTATTTGTTTTGTTGCTATACCTTTGTATGTTTTATTAAATTTTGGCTTAATTGTTTGATCTACATCATTTGTTTGATGACGAATAGATTTCAAATGTCTAGACCAATTTTTGTAACTAACTGTTAAGTTACATTTATCACAAGTTTTGTTAGGATATGTTTTTTTGTTATCCATTTTATTAATATTATTATTTCCTTTAACTAATGTTTCAATTTTATTTAAACCATTCATTTATTATATGAAATATTATTATTTTTTTACATTCATTATTTTAATAGAATAATTTCTATTAAAAAATAGTATTTAAATATAGTAAATAATCGCCCGGACAGGGACTCGAACCCTGGACCCTTAGGTTAAAGGCCTAATGCTCTACCAATTGAGCTATCCGAGCATGGTATTTATTATGTATATCACTTCCTTTAACTAAGGTCCTTTTTTAAAAAAAAAGAAAGAAGTGTCCACCTTTAATATTAAGATCCCATACTAAATTTACACATTTTAATATTTCCTAAATCTTCAACAATCTTAATATTATCTAGATAATGATGAGTATAATCACCTGTTGTAATTATTAAATCATTAGCTATTTTACAAAGTTCTAACCAAGTTGGTGAATTTAATAATTTCGAAATATAAGGATTTACATTTCCAAATTGATCGTTCCCTTGATCAATAATGAATATATTTCCATCAATTGGAATTTTATGTAGATTATATTTAACTTTTTCAGTATTTTCATAGTATTCAAAAGCACAAAAATTAACATATAAATTATCTTTTTTTGAATTTTTTTTCACATACTTTTTTATATCATTTTTCATTAATTTCAAATAATTATAATTTTTTTGTTTTTCATGATTAATTGGTATACCATTGTATGTTTTATTAAATCTAAAAGGTACAATTGATTGATCTTTATCATTTTTTTGATGTCGATATGATTTCAAATGAGAAGCCCAACTTTTGCAACCAATTGTTAAATTACATTTATCACAATTTTTGGTAAGATATGTTTTTTTGTTATCCATTTTATTAATATTATCATTCTCTTTAACTAAAGTTTCAATTTCATTTGAATCATCCATTTATTATATTCCATATTATTTTTTTACATTCGTTATTTTTAATAGAATAATTTCTATTAAAAAATAGTATTTAAAATATAGTTTTTTGTAACTCTTCGTTATAAAAACTACCTTCAATCTTTTTATTGTTTAAATCTATAATTTTATATGTTATAGGAATTGTGTTTAAAATTTCTTTAATTATAAATATTTCTGTTGTCCAATTATTACTATATTTATTAACAAATGTTTTTTTATAAGCTTTTATTCTTACTCTATCACCCACACTAAATTTAATTTTTGGTTTAGGTTTATTTTTTGTAAGAAATAATTTGTGTAGAATAGAACATCGTTTTCATTAGATTTATTTACTTCACAAGGTTTCATACCAATGGATCGATGTATGTCTTTGAAATTATATTCATCTAATAAATTTTGTAAAATATTTATCCATTTTTTAGATTTTTGAACTTCAAAACATAATCTCATTTTCCCGTTTAATGTTCTATTAAACCTTTCAATAATTGCTGATTTTTCTTCGTTTTTTGTATGATACATATGAATACCATATTTTTTCAAAACATTTTTAAAATGTTTATTTTCAAACTCTAAGCCTTTATCTGCGTGAAGTAATTTTGGTGTTTGATGATTTTGTGTTTTGGCTTGTTCTATTATTTTTTCTAAAGCTTTTGAAACACTAATTCCATCTTTCTTTTTTAGTGGAAAAGCCCATGCAAATTTTGAAAAAGTATCTATAACAGTTATTATATTACAATAACCCTCATTTTGATCTGAATAATTTTTCATTATAACTAAATCAACAGCCCATAAATCATCAATACCTTAAGTAAAAATTGTCCTTTTAGGAAATCTTATTCTAACTGGTTTATGAAGTTCTTTAGCTAATAACAATTTATCGGTATCATTTAATTTTTTATTAGAAATTATTGAGTTATTAGAATGTTTAATCTCAGGAGTTTTTATAAATTTACTTTTATTGTGTTACAAATGAAACATTTTGATGAAATTCTCCATCGACCGTTAACTGTTTGAATTTTAGTTGCATTAATATTTTTTGTTCTTTTTTTACATTTATGGCAATGTATTAGATCATCTTCCATTTTATATTAATTATTTTTTTATATTAATTTTTTAATAGAATTGTTCTATTAAAAAAAAAAAAAAAAAAAAAAAAAAAAAAAAAAAAATCGTAGTAAATTTTTTTTTAAATAAATTTTTTATAATTGTCAATAAATTCTAAACACAAATGTCCACATATAGGAGGATCATTATAATCTTGAAATTTTCTATCGGTATACCATAGATTATCTTTACCCAAATATTTTACAACTTCTTTTGGAGGTTGAATTCCAAAAGAATCAAAATATATTTTTTTATTTTTTATTTTTTTCCATTTACCAATGAGAACCGTTTTGAGTAGAATTATTTAAATTAAGAACTCCACATTCATTTACCCATGATTTCATAGGTAATTCATCCCTCATGAAACACCCTCTATAGTTTTTTATTTTATTTCCAAATTGATTTATATCAAAATTACTTAGCGGTTCAATATTTATATTTTTTTCTTTGCTCCAAAAAACTGTGTAAACTCCTTTACATTTTTTTAAAATTTTTTCTAAAATTTGTTATATCAAAATTATTCATTTTTTCGATTTTTTCGATTTTTTTTTTTGATTTTTCTTCAATCCAGAACCTTTATTTTTTTCCATTTCTTTATTGTGTCGAATTGTTTCTTTTTCCATTTTTTCCTTATATTTACTATCTTTATAACTATCATACAATGCAACTATAGCTGGAGTGGCTACTGCTGCAGCTTCTATAAAAGGTAAAATTAAAGGTAAAAATCCCCCTTCTTTTTTTCTAATCTGCTTTGGAGTAATCTCTAACCTTACTCCAGATTTTTTTTCCTTACTGTTTTTTAATTTATCTATTTGATTTTGATCTAAATAAAAAATATTTTCTCCTTTATATATTTTATTACTAGCAATTTGAATTATTGCATTAGTATTATTTTTACAAGCTTCAGCCAGCTTTTTTTTCTGGGTTTCAGTTAATTTAAAATACATTTTATTATACAAAATATTAAAATTTTATTCAAATATTAAATTCATTCCTAAACGTCTTTTTCCTTTCATTGCATATGTAGTAAAAAGAGCTGGAATTTTTTCATACATAGAACTATCAGGAGCATCAAATCTTTCCATTGCTTTTTGTTCTAAAATTTTATCAGCTTCATGTCTTGTTTTAGTATCTTTATGATCTCTATAAAAATAATCATGATCTCTTGCAGCTTCGTCTAATTTGTTTATAGGTTTTTTATTTTTTTCTAATTTTGTTCCTGGTCCTAAGTAATTATAACCAGGCCAATGCAATTCAGGCAAATATGAACAATTCAAAAAATCATTAATAAATCCTGAACCTTTTATAATTTTCTTTGGTAAACATGAAACATATGAAAACAAATAATCTGCACCATTGGGAATATCAATTATGTTTTCCATTTCTCTAATACAAATATTAAGAATATTAAGTTTTTCATCATGATAAATATTATTTCCTTTTCTTTCTTCATTTGATATAAAATAGTTGCATTTTGCACACCGAACAAGCAACACGTATGTTTCGCTCTCGCAGTTCGCGAAATAGTGCTGTCTATGTTTATTTTTTTTTTTACAATGCAAACCACGGCCTGTCGGACGGATGGTAAGTTTTTATAAACAAATATATTTTAAGTGGGTCACACTCAAACTGACCGAATTGCACAATACCTGAAAATATGGACGTCGGTATAAATCCGCCGCAAAATATAATAGTTGATGCTAGTATTTGGACACAAATACAAAATGATAACGTAACCTTGAAAAATATGGTAACGGAATTGCGATTAAACAATGAAAAATTACAACTTCAGATTTCTGAAATGATCGCAGGGAGCTCTAAAGAAATTTTGAGCTCTCCCAAAAAAACTATCCAAGTGACAAAAGAAGTAGCGAGAACTTCTGAAAAATTACATAAACCACCTCCAATAACATTATGTGGTGTAAATAATTTTAAACAATTAATGATAAGTTTAAATCTCGAAGAAGCTGAGGGACATGAGCAACAAATGAAAACTTTGGCTAATGGTGAAATTAAGATACTAACAGGCGACGAACACCAGTTTCGACGTACTATAAAAGTATTAGAAGAGCAAAAAGTTGAGTATCACAGATACCAACTTAAATCAGAAAAAAAGTTTCGGGCGGTAATTCGTGGATTACACCCTGACACTGACCCCTGTGACATTAAAAACGAATTATCCGAACTAGGACATCTTGTACATAATGTTACGAATATTCAAATTAAGAAAAAAGTCGACCCTAACAACAAGTTTAGTGATCGGACTATTGTAAGGCTTCCATTATTCTTCGTGGATTTGGAGCCACAAGCAAACAACAAAGATATTTATGATATTAAAAATTTGTGCTATCATATAATAAAAGTGGAATCTCCAAGGAAAAAAAAAGAAGTGCCACAATGTAAAAATTGCCAAATATTTGGTCACACTCAAAACTATTGTAAAAAAAAACCAAAGTGTGTAAAATGTAGTGAAGAACATACTTCACTAAATTGCCCCAAGTCCAAAAAATCAAAGGCAAAATGCGCAAACTGTGGAGAAGGACATACTGCAAATTGGAAAGGATGCATCACTTATAAAAATGCAGTAGAAAAAGCTCACCCAAAAAAAACTACAGCAGTACAAAGAATACTACAAAAGCCTGCGAAACCAGTTACTCAAGAAGTTTCTTATGCACAGATGGCTGGTTCTTCGAACGTAAATCAAAAGGGTCCACTGACTCAAACCCATAAACAACAAAATACAAATGTTCCGTCGCTATCTGATGTGATGGCAGCAATAACAAAATTAAATGAGAGATTGGACAAGCTTGAAAATAGCCAACCGAAAACCAAAGCACAAAAGAAGAAGAAATGAGTAGAACACTTCGAATCATAACATGGAATGCTAACGGGCTTGTGCAAAGAAAACAAGAACTTGAACATCTTATGAATAACGAACAAATTGACATAGCTTTAATTTCAGAAACCCACTTCACAACGTGGACCACTCTAAAATTACGTGGCTATCGAATATATACAACAGAACATCCAAGCAATCGTGCTCATGGAGGAACTGCAGTAATAATAAAAGAATCAATTAAACATCACGAACTTGATAAATATCCTCAAGAACATTTACAAGCAACTAGTGTCCAAATTAATGACGGCAAAAACGATCTTACTATCTCTGCTATATATTGTCCACCGAGACATAAAGTAGATGACAAAAAGTTTATTGAATTCTTCCAGACACTCGGCAGTAGATTCATTGCTGGAGGAGATTATAATGCAAAACACACCTTTTGGGGATCGAGATTGATCACCACTAAAGGGCGGGAGTTGTTTAAATCTGCAAATACAATTAATGCACAATTCATTTCAACTAGAAAACCAACACACTGGCCGACTGACTCAAATAAATTACCTGATCTTATTGATTTCTACGTAATGAAAGGGATTTCATCAAACTACACGGAAGTTGAAGGACTAATAGAGCTGACATCAGATCATATTCCCGTGCTTCTCACACTAAGCTCCAATATAATAATGAAGCAAAACAAAAAATCTATAACAAATAAAAAAACAAATTGGGACTTATTCAGAAATACTCTTGAAGAAAACATAATTCTTTCAACTCGACTAAAAACAATAGCGGACATTCAAATTGCAGTAAAAAAAATAACCATTGACATTGTTAGTGCTGCGAAAATAGCAACTCCGGTAGCTATCAATGGTAATCACGAGTTGACCTTCCCACTAGAAATAAGAAAACTAGTCCAACAAAAACGTCGAGCGAGACGAACATGGCATAGTACACGGAACCCAACGGATAAAACGGAATGGAACCGTGTTAGCAAAATTCTTCATGAAAAAATCAAAGAAATGAAAAATGAAACGTTCAAATCATACTTGAGTGGTCTCACTGCGACGGATAATACCGATTATTCGTTATGGAAAGCCACAAGATTTATGAAGAGTCCTCGTGTTCAGATACCTCCTATCCGCAAGGAAGACGGTACCTGGGCACGCAGTGAACAAGAAAAAGCTGAAATATACGCTCGGCATCTTGAACATGTATTCACACCAAACTCTATCAACTCTGAGCTTGATATTTTCCAATGCCAACCGCTTAATGCAACACGTGAAAAAATCAAACATTTCTCGCCGTTAGAAATTGCTAAAGAAATAGA